>JABSTQ010006285.1:0-105850 GCA_013358835.2 Ixodes persulcatus | reverse complement strand
ATATGACACAGCAATACTTCGTTTTGGGCAAAAGGGTTTATTCACTCACTTATTGCCTGGGGGTTTCGAGATCGGGGAACGGTCATCAGCGAGGCCGGGGGGAGAGTCCTCTGCCACAGCAGCTGCTCCTAGTCCCAGCGGTGGTCGTCCCCACCGCGTCATGGGAACCTCGTCGTCCAGATTCGCTGTCCGGTCCTTTTGTCGAGTCCGCCACTCGACGTAGTGCCCGCACTCCCCGCGCCAGCGTCTGTGTCCCGTCGACCCCCGCGCCAGAGTCCCCCGCCGTCCGAGCTCGCCTCCGTGACTCGTTGACCCCCAAGTCGGCAGCAAGAGAGCCTTCCTTTGTTCGGCTTCTCCTTTTAAGACTTTTCTGGCTTTGTCCCTCCAACCGTCCGATCGGGAACCTTGCCGCGAGCTGACCCTCTGACGTCAGCGCTGGGTGAGGGGTCGCTTGCCCCGTCCCTCCCGGAGGGCTCGGACATTCCACGACAGGACGGCGGGGGGAAACCGGAAGGTCACGGAAAATGGGGGAACGCCCGGAACGGACCGCGGCGGAAAGCGGGAAGGTCACGGGGGACGGAGGAACGGGAAAAGGGTCCCTACACGTTTCATCGACATTCGTTACGCGAATGTCGATAATCCTGCTTTCCCTGAGAACCAAGTTCAGCGAAATCAGGAGTGGCGTAAAGCAGCTCATGTAAACATTAATAAAAGTTGGTACATGCTCAATATTCAATAGGTATTTTTCTTATACAGATGATAAATCACTTTTGGTGGATATTTGTAGGAAACAACAGTATATATATAAAGGTTGCCGTATATGATTGAGACATACCTGGCCTTATATGTGATATATCCCAATTTGGCAGACCCAGATATGGATATCTAAAAATTGGGCATATCTGGCCAGATATGCCTTATATAAACTGATATGCTTTATATATTTTTTTTATATAAGAATATTTGTTTTTTATATAAGTCCAGATATGCCATTTTCGTAAGGGTGTGCTTTGTAATTTTCACAATATAAAACCGACTTGTGAAATACTCTTTTGACGAAAAGTTTAGTTTTCTACGTGCAGGCGACGATTTTTATGGCAATTTTAGATCGAGCTTGGTTATTTCAGGCGCCCTATAGATACGTACATAGCCTACAGGTGAAGTCAATCTCGGCCATGCCAGTATTTTATGCATCGCGGGCGTTTGGTTCGCCGTGTTAGTTTCACTCCAGAGAAGTTGTAGATCGAAGACCAGTAAGTACAAATAACCGTCAGCCCTTAGCCATGGCGACGCGTGCAGGTTATGCTTTTGTATGTGTGGACTGCACACACGATGCATGTTCGTGTTTCTTTCGAACATATGTTGGCTTCGACACGCATTCCTTGTTGTCTGGGTCGCTACGCCCTGGTCAAGCATAATTAAACCTTTGAAATTTTTACACGCGTCGTTCGGAAGCTGTCTAGCACCTTTCTGATTTATGTCTGACTCGACCACTGTCACAAAAGGAAGGTCTGCACGGCATCTCCTTTTGCTGTCAACCAGGATAAGATCTTTAAGAAAAGGCTAGCAAACATACCTGGCCTCTTGTTTTCTTTGCTCTCACTTCGCCTTTACATTCCAGCATGGGTGAATGCGGGAAACCGGGCTTCGTCGACCTGCTTCTTCTTGGGCTGAGTAGTATTCGACCGGTCGCGAGATGATACTCGTGGACAACCGTCAGTGGCTATGGAGTCAAATCTGGGTGCACGCGAGCGCTCGAGTACCTTGAGTGCCGATCAAAAATGCGCACGAGCACTCTTCGCTTCTTTTGACTTACAATAGACCTGTTGCTATATTATCCAAGCATCAAGGAGAATTGACTCCGTAAGTGTGACGTCATGGGTTCAAACAAGCCGTTGCTAGGGTCTTTGTTATGGACGAATACATGTGGCTCGGTTTCGCTACGAAAACCCGACCGTTCAAAAATCAGGAGTAGGATTTAAACTTCTCAAAATCACAGATATAGAAAGCTTGAATGTCATATATGTTTCGACAGAAGTGTGCCGGTAATCGCTTGTTTCTGAAATATTTACGACTGCAACTTCCGGTCCTCAAGATGCCTTCAGCAGACGACGAAAGCAAGAAGTATGCCGTCTGCCGCACGCCGGCCGGCCAAGCCGGTGCCGCCGTTTGATTCGTGTGAATAAAGACGATATTCGGACATCGCATTTGTTTAAAATATAACGGGTTTCAGACACGTATAAGAATTCATAGTGGGGTGCGATGCAAAATATGGTTTATCGAAAGTCCGGGCGTCGATCGAGATGATCGTCTGCTAAAAGATCGCATATTGCACCCGTGAGAAAAGCACTTCAGGCGATCGGTAGAGATCCCAAATTTTGTTTGCGGACTCGCGCTATGCGAGGGTGCTTCGTATACCTGGTTGTAACCATCGCGTGGTGAAAGACCCTTGCAGTTTCTTCAGATTTCCGCAAGACCCCAAAGCGCGAAAGAACTGGATAAAAAACATAAGGTGAGTTCATTACAGATTGTATTCGCATCGCGGGTTCGATGGAGATCTTCCCCAAAAGAGCACATCCACAGAAATTTATGTATACCAAGGGGGAAAAAAACAAAATAGTGCGAAATTGCGATAGAAATGCAATTCCTTAATAACCTGACAACCACAATAATAATAATAACAAACGACTTACCTCGACGGTGTACGCCCATACGAAAATGGTCTATGGACGTTTATGGAAATTCCTATGGTGAGCTATCACCTTCTATAGCCCTCTATGGTCAGCCATAAGAAACCATAAAACGCGCTATAGACACCTATAGAAAAATCTATGTCTTCAAAGCTATAGAATCTTGACCATTCTGATTTCTATAGCTGGCTAAAGAATAATTTATGGCTATGCAGCTATAGACTCGCGACTATTCAATATCCTTTAGCGAGCTATAGAAATATGTATGTCTTTAATGCTATAGGTTCGCGACTATTGGACGCGCTTTAGCCGGCTATAGAGTGGTGTATGTCCCCGAATCTATAGACAAGAGACCATTGAATTTTCTTTTGCCGATTCTATAGTGTTTTATGTCACCAAAGCTATAGGCCTCTGACCTTTCAATGTGCTTTAGCCGGCTATAGAGTGGTGTATGTCCCTAAATCTATAGACTCGCGACCATTGTGTTTCTTTAGCCGTCTCTATAGTGTTTTATGTCACCGAAGCTATAGACGTCCGACCTTTCCATGTGCTTTAGCCGCCTATAGCGTGGTGTATGTCCCTAAACCTATAGAATCGCGACCATTGAATTTTCTTTAGCCGACTCAATAGTGGTCTATGTCATTAAAGCCATCCTCCAACCTTTCAATGTGCTTTCCATCCAATTTTTTTTTAGCCGGCTCAATGGTGTTTTATATTGCTTAGGCTATAGGCCCGCGACCTTTTCTCTTTTACTGCAGATGTAGGAAAGTGGAAGACAGTCATTCATGCACTCGATCGGGGCGAGAATGTTCTTAAGCCAGGTTAACTGGCCGTACGTCGCCGCGGCTATACGCCCGCGATCACAATAGCGTCCTATTGCAGTTTTGCCGGCTGCTTTCCCTGCGCATTGCCTTATTTCGGCGTCGACGTCATGTCAATCTTCCGTTTTTTTAGCTCTAATTATTTGTCTTTTCTAGTGTATTTTTTAAGTATATGTATTTCGTAGCGCGCCTTCTACTTTGTCCGTGTCCCTGCTATGTTTGTATTTCTTTCTGCCTGCTGTATTAAATATATTTAATGTTTTTTTGTGTATATTTCGTCGTTCTCGACGCGGCGTCAACGAACATAAAGCCGCTGCTTACGCCACTACAGAGGTGAGCTCTACTCTTGTCACGACGGTCTATCGCGCTATAAAGTCGTCTACTGGACTCGAATAAAGTCTCGAGAGGGCTGTTTCGAATGCCGGTGCACATGTCATCAGTGTAAGTAGAGCAACGACGGTGCAATCGCGACGCGACAGCCGACTGCGCCTCGATCTGGCCGGCCACGCACGCTCTGTGGAAATGTAAGCTTGGGACTCTCGAGCAGCGTTAGCTTACTGAAGATGCAAGACGCTACGTCGCGAATCCTTTGCCCTTCGAATGGCTGCGAAGCCATTCCAGCTCCCGGCGTACCCTACGTAGCGTCATGATCATCCCAACAACCTTCGCACAGCGTCGGAACCTTCCGTCTGCGAGCGCCGGCGGTTCGTCGTCGCGGGGATCATGTTCGCGGGAGTTCATGTTCGCGGGGGTGCATAAAATGCTCTCATTCAAGTCGCGACGATAAATCGTCGGCGCTCGCAGATTGCCAATAGGCTCCAGAAAGATTGCGATGCTGCGCGGGCGGTCGCTGACAGGCGCTGCTGCCTAGGGTACGCCGAGCACTGAAACGTTTTCGCCAGCGTTCGCAGGGCAAAGATTCTCAACGACAAAGATTCTCAACGCTGCTCGAGAGTCCGACGCTCACATTTTATCAGAGCGAACGCGGGCAGCCAGATCGGGGCGCAGTCGTCTCTCGCTTCGCGATTGCTGCGTCGTTGCTCTGACTAAACAATTGACACAGTTCTCTCGAGACTTCATGAGCGTTAAATAGACGCGTCTATAGCGCGATAGAGTGTCGTGAAAACAGAAAAGCTCACCCCGGCAGGGGCGTAAGCAGCGGTCCAATGTCCGTCGACGCCCGTGTCGAGAACGGCGAAATATGCAAAAAAAAAAAAACACCACAAGTTAACAGCCGAAAAAAAAAATTAATATCGTTAGGCACGCGCTACCTTAGGTGCGTCCTATTATCTCTCTGTTCTGCGAATTCCACAAATCAGCAAGCGCTGTGGCTAATTTTTCTTCTTTTTCTTTAAATTATGAGACATTCAAGTCGTTGGAGGTTCTGGAGCACACAGCCCCACCATGTGTCATCGTGGTGCGCAGAGATTGTAATTGATGACACTGCTATAGACTGAACTCACGGATGAAGAACGTATTACGACAAAAAAATTTTTTAAACCATGCAATCAGAAATGCCACAAGGATGCAAAGATTCCCAAAATTGAAGTTCAAAAATGCAAACAGGACAGTGAAGAAAAAAAAAGTATATATTTATTTATTTATTTGTGGACATCCTGCGCAAAAAAAGCATTCGCCATTAATTCTTCATTTTAAATTATAATGTAGGTTACACGGCGTAAAACATGGTTTCTTCAAACCTGCCCCGTTTTGGGTCACTTCTGGGAAGGGCAGCTTTGGAAGTCCAAAAGCTGGCCTTCATGGAGCTGTCCTGTTCACTCGGTAGTGACAGCAGAGCAGACGCTATGCGTGGTTGAGGCCAATCGAGTCTCCGGTTAGGGTCACGTGACAGCAGTCTCGAAGCTGGTGATAACGCTGACCACGGCACCTGCCCAAGGCCACACATAGCATCCACTGCACTATCAACCTTGGGTCGAACTGTCAACAGGATATAAGTGACACATTCTCTCGTTGCGTTCATTGTTGGTATGCCCCTGAAGATTAGTCTTTGTGGTCGCACCCCCATTCTGGCCTTGAAGGAGCTCTGCTTTTCAACTCCTCTGTTTTCTCTCTCTCCCTAAGCTGAAAGCATTTTGGAAGGTGCGCACTCGGCGGACCAATAAACGATAGACTTTTCATCGCTTCACTCCGCTCTCTGTGCGCGTGTAACGGAAGGGGCGTGATCACGTGGTTTGACGGATGACGCATTAGCCGTTGCCAATCCCGGAATGCCTGCTTGCGGACCTAGTTTCGCGTGTCGTGCGGCCCGCGGGGCTGCGGTGAATTTCGCTTCTGTGGTAAAGGGTATCTCGGTCGAAAAGTTCAAAGGCGTTGAAAAGTTCTACCCGTATGTTGGCAACAAGCGATTTCTTCAAAGAAGCCCAAGACATTCTTGTGATACGTTGAGTGTTCGGAATCGGTTCGGCAAATGACAGCTTGTGCTACATTGTGGTGAATCTTCACGGACCCCTTCCTTCTCGGTTTTGTGTTTGAGTGGTTTTTCTGCTGTGCCCGTGTGGACAATCTCGGATTACACCTTTCAAGTTCGGTATTTTCAACGTAAGTGCGCTGCAACCTACTCGCCGACAATTGACCGCTCTGTAGTGTCTATCTCCTGGCAGTGCCTATCTTCTGACAGCTGGGAGAATATAATTTCCCCGAAATTCTACCGCAGTCGCCTGCCTTTAGCTGTCTGAAATCATGTGAGAATTGCAGTTAGAATACTGACTTTCTTATTCTCCCTGCGTTTTGTGAAACCACGTTTCATGGACACCTTTTCGTGGATACACGTGTCCTGGACACACGTTAAGTCGATACTCGTTACGCGAATTGCACGCTGCAGGGACATTTTGTCGCGCCTGTTTTCCTGAGGAGCGTGCTCACCGATTCAGCCCACCCGTTCACGCCACTTCTTGGCGTGTCTGCAGCAACTCATTACCAAAAAAAAAAAAAGACATTTTGAGTTGTTTATAAACATCACGTGTTGATGAAACGATCTGTCGATGACACGTCGTTCGATGAACTGATGGCAGCGACAATGAGTTGCGACTGGCAGTAAAATTTCGGGGGGGGGGGGGGGGGGGGTGGGGGGGGGGAATTCGGCCGGCTGCCGGAAAGTAGACACTACCCAGGAATTGCCTTCGGTTCTTGTTTGCATTGCAACATTCTCAGTTGTATAACAGCTTAGTAATACCTCTTTACATATTACAGATTGCTTTGTTTGTGCTTGTCTACAGGATGGGCTGTGTTTAATAAACTTCTAGGAGATTTGAAAACAATTCCTTTTGTCTGTTTACCTGTGCTTTTGCAAACACCTCGGTGAGTGCATTTGCTTTTTGTTGTTGTTTTTTTGTTGAAATGTTATCTTTCTGTTTTAAATGGGGTTATGAAGTTCGACATGTCTTACAAGGTGTCTTACAATGTACAGTTACAACAAATAATTTGTTTCACATTTCATGCGATTGCGGTAAAAAGAAAAACAGGCAGCTATAGCACGATGGGGAAGAGACCCATAAGACGAGCTCTAGAAGAAGCTATAGCAAACCACACAGAGAGCAATAGGCGCTAAAGAAACCATAGAAAAAGCCATAGGCTGCTATAGCACGGTGTCTAAAAAGATCCATGGAGTGAGCCGTAGAGATATCTGTAGCTCTGTAGCAGACCATACAAGAAGGTACGGGCGGCTAAAGGAGCCATAGGAAATGCCATAGGCACCTGTAGCAGGATGGGTATAGAGAACCATAAGACGAACTATAGAATGAGCTATAGCGGACCATACAAGGAGCTATAGGCGGCTGAAGAAACCATAGAAAAAGCCATACGCTGCTATAGCACGGTGTCTAAAAAGATCCATAGAGTAAGCCATAGAGATCTCTATAGCAAACCATACAAGAAGCTATAGGCGGCTAAAGGAACCATAGGAAATGCCATAGGCAGCTGTAGCACGATTGGTATAGAGAACCATAGGACGAACTATAGAATGAGCTATAGCGGACTATACAAAGAGCAATAGGCGGCTAAAAAAAAACATAGGAAAAGTCATAGGCAGCTATAGCACGGTGTCTAAAAAGATTCATAGAGTGAGCCATAGAGATCTCTATAGCAGACCGTACAAAAAGCTATAGGCGGCTAAAGGAACCATAGGAAATGCTGTAGGCAGCTATAGCCCGATGGGTATAGAGAACCATAGGACGAGCTATAGAATGAGCTATAGCGGACTATACAAAAAGTAATAGGCGGCTAAAGAAACCATAGGAAAAGCCATAGGCAGCTATAGCACGGTGTCTAAAAAGATCCATAGAATAAGCCATAGAGATCTCTATAACACACCATACAAGTAGCTATAGGCGGCTAAAGGAACCATAGGAAATACCATAGGCAGCTGTAGCACGATGGGTATAGAGAACCATAGGACAAACTATAGAATGAGCTATAGCGGACCATACAAAGAGCAATAGGCAGCTAAAGAAACCATAGGAAAAGCCATAGGCAGCTATAGCACGGCGTCTAAAGAGATCCATAAAGTAAGCCATAGAGATCTCTATAGCAGTCCTTACAAGAAGCTATAGACGGCCAAAGGAACCAAAAGAAAAGCCATAGGCGGCTATAGCATCCTTTCTAAAGAGACCCATAGATTAAACCATACAAAATTCGATGGCGAAATTTTTGTTGAAAAAGCTATAGACAACCATAGTAGAGACCATAGGAAAAGCTTTAGACAGCCATAGAAGCGGCTATAGCTAATTGGGCCAATTTGCTATAGCCGGCTATACAAAGGATTTTCTATAGCCAACCATAGACCATTTTTGTATGGGCGATTTGTTTCTCATGCTGGCCTGCACTACGCCGGTAATGCACTTCAGGTCGTCGTCGTAACTGATCTGCATGACGTGGTTTGATTTTACTGCGTTTTCACCCCTCGTAACTAAGCTGGGTTCTTCACAGAAAAAAAAACAACAAAAACGCACATTGCGGAGGCCTCTACGGCCATGGTGATGCACTTGTTTTTGTCGCTCGTTTACCGACGCAATTCAATGAAGACGCCCGCTGCAACAGAGGCCAGCAAATCTATCGTTTCGTCTGCTACCAAAGCAAAGCGGAGTGTAAGTCTTCAGAAATGGCTTTCATCGTTGCGATACGACACTGAGACGACAAGATCATCTTCATAATTCGATATCTAGAATTTAAGTTGCTTACAAAAAATTATTTACTTACTTGTAAGCAAAAATCTAGCCTCATGTGGAGTCTCCATGCATTAGTCCAAAGCAACGTCCCTAGCAACGGTTTGTTTGGACCCAGACGCCTTGTTGTGACGTCATCACTAACGGGGTCAAAGCAGAGGCTGGTGTTCCACTTGCTAGACGCGCACGCCTTCCCGGTATAAAAGATTCTAAGTAAATAACCAAAATAAAGCTTTGACGAACGCGCGTGCTAGATGCAATTTGTTTTAGGCCTTTACTTTAGAAAAGTTACAACTGCTGAGGCCAGCACATGCGGCGCGTGGAACACCAATTCCTGCATTCTTCTTGATGCTTGGGTAATTTAGCAATAGGGAGTATTCACTGGCGGCCATAGCTGTGTGCTCGGCTGCGGAGCGCGTGCTGAACGCGAGCTTCCACAGTTCTTTCGCCACGTGCATTCCGCACCACCAAGATTGCCGGTCTTGGCAGCCTATTAATGCGAGCTCGTTCTGAGCATGCGCTCTAAACAGTGACCTCAAATATGGCGGCCAGTGAATACCTCCTATAGGTTTATGTACCTTTTGTGAGATTCTCAAAGTACCAAATAGCATGTTTCAAGTTTAGTTACACGCAATACACGTGTTGGCATTGGCAGCAGTAACCGTTTTAAGCAAAAAAATGTAAAAGCAATACTGTTTTGCACGTGCATTAGTCAAATACCCGTTTTGGTAAGGGTACCTTTATGTGCGCTTTGCCTATACTTCGTTTCAGCTTAAGTTCAGACCACGGTGTAAGATAATACTCTTCAGGTAAGGACAGCGCGCTCCTCGCGACGTGCCGATGAAGTTCGCTTTTCACTCTCTCTCTTTCTTTCTCTCACTATTGTTTTAAGCGGCGCCGGCAGATGCCTCGTCGACCCGTGGGCACGGTGTAAAGCCTGGTTCAAACAGTTGCGCTTGACTGCGTTTGACTGCGTTGCGGCTACAAGAAACCAGGACATCCCTGCTGCTTATATCGCGTGCCAAGATGATTCCTTGAATTGGATTCCACGTTTCATACGAAGCACGGATGTGCCGGTGACTCGCTTTCGGTTCTCGACGCAACGCAGTCAAACGCACTCAAACGCAAGTGTCTGAACCGGCCTTAAGACGCAGGAGGCAGGCAGCAGTGCACAAGACGGCTCGTGCTGCCTCATGCTCCACGCGCGCAGAGCTCCAGCGAGGTTGTCGCACGTGCAGATAGACCACGGTGTACCGGGGTGCATAGAGTTATTATAATGTACGCTAGTGGTTCAACTGGCGCTAGTGTCTATGCGACTTCCCTGACGCAAATTGAAGCAGACAGCAACCAGTCTACTTTTGCGATGCTCCTCTGCATTCCTATGGGAAAACGCGCGTGCATTTTGTCTCTTCGCCGAAAAATAACACGGAGCACTTTGGTTATTTGGGTCGTACCGAAAAGCATGTACCTTGATTAACACTGTAAAAGTGTAATTGCTTTAGTTAGCGCATTTTTCTTTATCAGTGAACGATATTTAACTTCGCTACATTTCAGTCCCAAACGTGTGTTCCGCAGCAGGTGTGTAAAAACAAGCGACGATTCAAAGCAAAATTACAATCGAAACGAATATAGAGTGTGTTCAAGGCTCGCCAGCATTCCGGTGACGCTTGTATATTGATAATATGCCAGTCCTGTATCACTATATGAAAATGACCCCGTCGTGCATGAACGGATAAAAACCTTCAAAACGTGGAGAATAAAGTCCATGGGCGCTGAAAGGTGTCGCTTCGTATTGTTTTCTTTGCCGGGCAGCTTTTATCGCGCAATTGTTCTCAAAGATATCGAGCGCGCGGGTGATATTTTGAACGTAGAACAAGCAGCTTCGCTCAGGGCAGAAAGAATAAAACGGTACTTACTTATTTAAAATCGAAACATGTTACGTGGCATTTAATTTATTTTGATCGTACATGCGCGGGTAGTGGCTGATCCAGTGTGACTGGGTAGTTCTTGCCGTCTCCCTTCATTTCCAGATGGCCTTCGTTTGTTTGGCACGTATATCCCCCATGCTGAAAAGCGCCGACGTCGTGTTCGGGCTAACAGTGTCCTAGAGTGCAGATAAATACAGGTACGAAGCCATTTTAGCACCGTTGTTAATGTGATGAATTTGAAAGAAAAACGCCGTAACTGACCAATTCTTTCATTGGACTGACTGAGAAATGTTCCAAGCTACCCAGTACGTACGAAATATTGGGGATATTTGCTCTTATGATCGAGCGCAGGGAGAAAATGCACTCACTTTTTCGCATAGAAATGCATTACCGGAAGTCAATTTACGACTGGTTGCTGTCTACTTCAATTTGCGTCAGCACACTAGCGCCAGTTGAACCATTAGCGTAATTATAATAACTCTATGCCGGGGTGTTATGATAACGAGATAATTTTTTTCGCTTTCACACAGTTTCGCCGTTTGGCCGCCGGCGACACTGTCAGCCGCGGGCACGGTGGCCGCGGAATGATGCAGCCTTTCGGATGCCCGTCGAACGAACACTATCTGATTCCTCGCACCGCGCGTTCAGCCCCGCCGTGTCCTCACCTAAAGAGTGTATCTTACACCGTGGTTCAGACGCAGCCGGTGCTACCCGCGCGAGCTCCGGGCTTTCAGCGTTCCTGCCAAGCGCGCTCAGTCGTGCATTGCAAGCACTGTTCAGGGCACGGTTCAGGGCCACAGGTTCGTGCTTGTAGCATCGGCTGCGTCTAGATATAAGCTGAAACGAAGTAGAGGGTGACAACATTTTTTGTAGTACCCGATGACGACAGTACGCGCTCTCGTAAAAAATAC
This sequence comes from Ixodes persulcatus, assembly GCA_013358835.2. NCBI lineage: Eukaryota > Metazoa > Arthropoda > Arachnida > Ixodida > Ixodidae > Ixodes > Ixodes persulcatus. The sequence continues at coordinate 94,320 of JABSTQ010006285.1, read as the reverse complement.
AAAGGAATAGCCGGTCAGAAAATGCCGCCGTTTTACTGTCAATGTCAGGAGCTTGAGCAGGGAGACGGGCTAGCTCGCGTTCAGGACCAAAAAAAGAAACAAACGCGTCAGGAACAAAATGCTGAGATGTCGGCACCCTAACCAAAGCGCACATGTAGGCCCGCTTGTTGTGTCTAGAAATTGCCTAGAAAACACACTACGTGGAGCTGATAGGGCACCAGCACTAGCTGGACTTTTAACGTTTACAACTACGAAAAGGAATAAGGGGACCCTACCCAAGAAATAAAGTATACGTACCAGAGGATGCATAGGTAATCCATACGGCCTTTATTTGGGCTTAAGAAGCAGTAGACTCAATCGTCGTGCGAGTGACGAGAGGAGAGTCCGCCACCTACGAAGCAACGACCGGCTAGCACCGAACACATTCCCCGCACCAGTGCCGCCCACTACTCCGGAAGTGATAAAAGCGAACGACGAGGGGGGAAAGTGGCCCTCTATCCCGAAAACATGGTCAGCTATTCATGCGGAAAGGATCCACTTCGAAGAAAGCTAACCCTTCACGCATGACTATAATAATATAATACTAATAAAAAGTAAATTATTATATCATTAGAAAGGACCGGCGTCAGCCTCTCCTAAATCAGGAAGGTGCGCTCGCCTAGCTGGGCTTTGTTTGTGGGCGAAGTCGAGGGAATCGCAGGTGGGCTTTGCGGGTCCATGTCTCTTTTTAGAGCGCAGCTCTTAGGCGCCCGTTTCCGGATTAGCGGCGTCGCCGTCGCCGTCGGCGTCGGCGTCGGCGCAACCGCGAGGTTACGTGACCCTCCACCCTGAAGTCGCGTGACCCACCCCCCTGAGGTCACGTGAGCTCTCCCCTGAGGACACGTGACCTCCGTGACGTCATGGGGGTCACGTTTCCTTAGGGGGGAGGGTCACGTGACCTCACGACGGCCACGTGACCCGCGTGGTGGAGTAGCAGGAAGGATGAGGAGGTGAGGAGGAGGGAGGAGGGGTATATCCTCCTCCCTCCTCCTCACTTCCTCCTTCTCAAGAGCGGCGCTCTAATTCTGCGTTACAGGGAGTTGTAAACGGCTTTCATTTTTTCGTTTCCTGAACTCATAATGCGTGCGAACAGCCTGAAGAAAAATCTCCAGAGCGCCAAAATAGCTGCATATTGGCTTTGAATCGTGGATTAAACTGCTTTTTGGATTGTAAAACAGGGTTGCTAAACGCAAGTCTAAACAAATATCACGCGTGATCGTCAAGAAACCGCCATTCGTGTCTCAGTATGTCTGAACAGGGTCGCTCGTGAACCGCATCCGCAACCACTTCGCAAACGCAACTCAACCGCCAGTGTGAATGCGCCATCGCTGATGGAAAATCCAGACAGTGATGGTGGTTTTGGCCATGTTACTGTTGCAACAGCGAACTTTATCGTTTAGAGCTTTGTCATGGGTGTCTGTCATCACACACGCTGGCATTTTTTTCGTAGTTTTGTTAATGTATATTAAGCATGCGAAGAAACTCGTATTAAAGGAAGATCATTTTATCCACTTATTTACAATTGCATGCAATATTTCCAGGATTGGATATTTCATAAAGAAGCTTCGTTTGTGTTTAGTCTCCTTAGAATCAGTCCATTGAACATGGAATTTATTAGTGATGTTAAAAGCTGATCATTAAAATACATCACTCGAACTGTAGAAGCAAATTCTTATATAAAATAATATTGCTTTCAGTACCATGGCAGGATGTGGTCAAACGCTAAGCCAACACTGCTTTGCGAAAGTTTAATGCGAAATAAAGGGAGTGTTGCCATTGAAACCTATCCGTGCAAACCATTTTGAAATACGTTTTCTTTTTTGGTTAAAACAAATTAGGCATTTAAGGTCCTTACTCTCCCGCGATATTGTAATATTGTTTGCTTTTCCGATATAACTTGCGGCGAAGTTCAGTTATACTTTTAGACGATGACATTTTTGTTTGTTCTTTTTACTTGAGAAACATGCATTTATCTTGTGTATTCCACTCATTGGACAGTGCACTGCCGCCCAGGCCACTTGGCTGTTGGCAGGCACTTTATAAAATTATCTATCTATCAATCGAAAAAAACGTAGTTTGCAGTCGATGCAGTGGACGAGATCTTTGCAAATGCTTAATGCAGATAAATTGAATTGACGGCAAGTCACGAACATGGCTCTATATAAAATCAATGGATCTATATATCAGAAATACCAAGGATGTGTGTGTCATTATTTATACTACCTGTGCGGCTATGGGTGTCTTTTTCGCTCGTGTTTTTTGTACAATAATTAACTATAAAATATCTGTATGCAACACTACGCGCATTACGTTATGGTTCCTCTTTGGCCATGAAGAATGGTGGCATGGTTTTGGTTTCGGTCGCTCCGTATGCAGATTAATACCTTTCTGCACTGCTTGAAAATAAAGTCAGCGCTCGCATGAATTGCGCCCAATCACGTTTTGACTTATAATTTCGGTTACTAGTTGAGATGCAGATATTTTTACTACTGTAGTTAATATAGAGAATGTCAATATTGAGGCCAATCAATTAATGTAAAGTTTCGCCTTTAGACGAGGCCATTTTAAGCTGAAAAAGATGCCTGGACATTACCCTTTCAATTCGAATCCTGGGAACTCAGTATTTGTGAAGTAAAAGAAAACAATTTCTCAAAGCCGAATTTGAAGTTCCCGCGCGACCCACGCCAGTGCAGTGACGTCAAAGAATGAGTCGTCCTGCAACTCGAGTTTCTTTCACTCCTTCGAACCGTCCAGACCTGAAGTGTCGTGTTCGCCCACGTCCCGTGATCACGCTGTTCTCCGTGCCTGCCGCCTATCGCTAGGAGCAGAGGCCGCTTTGCTTTTGAGCTTGAATATCTTTTAGGGCCCCTTCAGCAGTATCAAATTCTTGAAACGGTGTAAGGTCGAAGAGAATGCGCAGTGAGCTTTTGTAAGTGACGTGAGGGGCCCCGACGCGCCGATTCTGCTTGAAAGGCTGCCCCGGCGGAATCACAACCGAAACTACGATACACAGACAACAAACCCAGTTATTTACGGGCCGTTTTCTGATTTTTTTTTCGAAGTCTGAAAGGTCGTCTGGAACCTAGAAAAGACAATTTCGTCCGATTCACCGACTCACCGGTCCTCCTCTGCTACATGCGTCGAGCGCCGCCATGTTTCCCGAGGGAGGGTAAAATGCAAGGAAGCGACATCACGCCGGACTCCGATTTTCGGTATTTCAAAAATAAGGGCCGTAATGCGTTCGCAGTTGCATTGAAAACATGTTTCGATTATGCCGTTATTCAATATTATAAAAATGTTGCTTAAAAGCTTCTAAATTTTATAATCGATTACGTCACAAATAAAAAAAAAAAGAAGTGAGAAGGGGTAGAGAAAAACGACAAATATTCCCTACGCGCGCGCGTCGAGAATTTTTTTTTTTTTTTTTTGCGTCGTGGTATCTTTTTGCGCGTCTATGGTAACTGCCATCATTTTTCACAAAAGAAAAAAGAACTATGGGGTGTCAGTGCCCCTTTGAGATGGTGTTACGAATCTTTAGCGAGAACCGCCACGAGTGCGGGGATAAAGAGCGATACCCTTGCGACCGTCCTTCACGTGGATCTTGAAACGGAGCGGATTGTCGTATTCATACGATAATAGGCGCTTCGGACACGCGCCAGATTGAGCCGTTATTGCGTATCTTCTTTTGTCTTACCGAGATACGGAGTCACTGAAGCGGGCGTTGACGAGCCTCCACAAAGGCCTATGCTGGAGAGAAGGACGCAGTATATAGAATCTAAAATGACAATAACCAGTGCTGCTGTGGTAATTATGAAGAGAAGCGAACGGAATAAGAGGAAACAAAAACTGAAGGTCGGCCATGGCGACGCCCATGTGCAACTGTCTGAAAAAATCTATAGATCTTCATTTCGCTCAGGGGATCTTCTGGGCGATGGCGAATGAGTTCGGGGTCCTCCGCGCGTGACGTTATTCAGGATCCAAAAGCGAGGAACTGACTCACTAATTTCAAAACGACCTATATTAAAGGTCACTTTCTCCTAGTCACTTCAATGGTACATAAAACAGTAATGTCGGCTTAACTTGTTCTGAAATTCTCCAGAGCTCCGTGAACCACAGTTTCAATCGGTTCCGCATTACACTGTTGTAAAAGTTTCAAAGTCAATAACAAAGTCCTGCGGAAATCATAATCGTAGAAGGTTGATTGCTTTCATTGCACTCTTGGTCGACGGAGAAGTTCTGACATTTCATCGGCTGTGACGGAGATGTTTGTTTAACCACGCTACTTCCTATCGCATTGTTTTTTTCCCTAACCCCCGGGATAGATTTATGGTAGTGTTATGCCCTGGTTGGGCATCGAGCGCGCAGCAGGACACTTGCTTTCAAGAATGCTGATATGGCGACGGTCAGCCTTTTAAAATTAACGGTAATGCCACATTTTATATTAAGGAAACAGACTTTCCTTCTGCAAACAAAAATACACACTATATGCACCCATACGTCAAATATTATATAATAATATCTAAAAGGCTCATTTACATACTGATTTGAAAAGTAATATAGTTCTATCAGTGGACATTAAAACATCAAATGTTCAAGAGAATTTGTCACTTTTCGAACTCCTAATAACCCCATAACAAAACAAACTATTATTGCCTGCTGCGCATCACAACCATTTATTTAAATCATCTTTAATCCGAACATGAGTAAAGACAAGTGTAAGAAAATGTTTTTACATATTTGTTGCCTACACGCAAAGTATAGTAAAAGCCTGTTCAAAGATCATAGTGACCCGTGAGTTCTTTATTAAAGAATTCGTCGTTTTCATCTGTCATGGGTCGTAGGGGTCCCATTGTTTCTTCTTTACAGTGTATTTAAGGGGGGGGGGGGGGGCTGTATGTGCACAAACTAAAGCGGGGCAGACTATCCTGTCATTTTCTGTGCTCTACTTTCTATTGGTTCACTGTCCTTAATCACCACTCTTTTTAGGAGGTCCCAACGAACGATTTTGTGTGTTTCAGAAGTAGTTGATGGGTCAATAATACTTATTTCGTCGTTCTTGTACTCTTTATTTTGTTATAAAAAGCCGAATTATGCCATTATTACTATATTTAAGTAGTTTCACGAAATTATTAAACCGCCTCATTTGTGCTTCTTTAGTAAGATTGAAGCAGAAGTTAAAACACAACTGCCTTAAAGGGGGACCAGCAGAAATATTCTTCAGCCTGGCGGAAAGTCCTCCTCGCCCTCTTTTTCAGGGGCGAAGCTCCTTGGGGGCTAGCCATGTCCGTATGTCCGTCCGCCGTCGGGTGCTCGTGCTCCTGCTCACTAGCAGGAGCACCCGACGGCGGACGGACATACGGACATGGCTAGCCCCCAAGGAGCTTCGCCACTGAAAAAGAGGGCGAGGAGGACTTTCCGCCAGGCTGAAGAATATTTCTGCTGGTCCCCCTTTAAGGCACGCGTTCACAGTCGGGCTCTCCATTTAGAGCATGTTGTTTCCGCAAGGAAACTCATTTTCAAAGAACAAAAGGTTTGCTTGCAAACAATGATCACCTCGTGTTAAAACTTTCTAACTAGATAGCCTCGGGAAAAGCATAGCGAGGCATCGGCTGTTTGCTTTTGCGGCAAAAACTATTCAAATAAAAATCAGTTCCAAGTGTGTCTTAGTGTTTATTATTTCAGCGACAAGTGAATCGATGAGTAAGGAAGATGCTTTTAAACTGTTGTCGCCTGACTTCGCCTCTACCGTACCCAGGGTTCCTTTATAACCATTAAAAATAATAAAAACATACATTGTTTTATTACTTGTTTTAGTCCAGGTTGATCATTTTCCTACTTACTTCACTTTGTCATCATTACGCTTGATTTCCTTTTCTTATGCCCTCGTTTATATACATTTTCCTTCCCATTAATTGCCGTGACCATATACCCTCGGACCTTGCAGAAATTTGCTAATCACACTGCGCTAAAAAGATCAGCGGAAAATAACGGCTAATAATATGTTGTGAAAAAGGTTATAATCGCAAAGGGGACATAACTAAAGAGAGATTTTCAACTCTTTAACCATATTTTTTAAGTACCAGATATCTCGCCGATGACAATTTTATTGTGGAAATCCAGTTGCCACACAAATTTCAGCGAAACGTTAAGTTGGGCTTTACTCCACTACACAACCAGTCCGAGGGCATCCGACCCCTAGGAAAGATTGATCCAATCAAGCATTGCAAAAAATTGTAAGGTCATGGCGCCCGTCGTACTTGGGCGTTTCCTATCACCAGCTAATCTAATTCCGCATAGAAAAAAAAGTGAAAGCCGTTTACAACTCCCTGTAACGCCGAATTGTAGCGCAGCTCTTGAGGAGGAGGAGGGAAGGGTACTCAGGGGAGGGTATACCCCTCCTCCTCCTCCTCCCCTCATTCTTCAATCTCCTCCGAAGGGGGGGGGGGGTCACGTGACTTTGGGGGGGGGGGGGGTCACGTGACCCCCCCTTCCCCCGAGGTCACGTGACCCCGGGGGGGGGGAGGGCTCGCGCAATGCATTATGGGACATTTCTCATAATGCACCTCGGGGGGAGGGGGGTCACGTGATCTCGGGGGTGGGGGGTCACATGACCCCCCCCCCCCCCGAGGTCACGTGACCCGGGGGGGGCCTCGCGCGGTGCATTATGGGACATTTCCCATAATGCACCGCGCGGTTACGCCGACGGCGACGGCGCTCAAGCCGGAAACGGGCGCCTAAGAGCTGTGCTCTAAAACAACAAAGGATCATGGAGCATTTACTGCGCTGATTGATTTAGTCGTGAGAGTAGAAAACACACAGCGACGGGGAGTGAAGGTGACGTTACCCTTTTGGCAATGTTCGATTGGTCACATCAGATTGTAGTGCCGGCTGCACTCGGACTATTACACACCCCAACGTCAGAACCTAGACCCCCATCATCAGAATATGAAACCCTATAGGGTCCAGAGGTATCTAAAAAACGTCTTATTGCATTTCAGCTTTCCTCATTTGAGCTCACTTTCATTTGAATTTTCTCGTTGGAGTCTTCCTAAAACACCCGAAGCGGTCGTTTATCGTTTGGGACAATTCTCAAGCAGGTTCATTAAAATTTGGAACAGTTCGCACTACGACTGAATTATATTAATTTGGCACGCTTCTAACGTCTGACGGCTGCCTTACGTTGGTATTCGACACCGGAATAGGCATCCTAAGCAATGTGCAACGTGTGCTATTCGTCTTAAATGTTCCATTACGTTTCAAGAGGGAGATACCGTCTGTTGCAAAGAAATGCTGTAGTTCTATTTAACGCGCCACAAAACTGACTACAAAATGAAATCCACGGTAGTCCAAGAAGCAGGCAAGCACCTTCACTGGATCTTTCAATCTAAAAACGGATATGCTCCAGGACCCATTTTCTGAAACCAGGACTAGCCGGAGATACTCAAGAAAGTATTCCGGAACGCAAATACCGAGATACATGTATTTTATGGCCAAACTACAGATAATGATATGCCTTTGCATTGAATGTAACAAAATGTTCCTGAGATACTTCTGAAGAAAAAGAAAAACGACAAAAGGAATCCCGGAAGACAGATACAGATACATACATATAGACTTTTTTTTCACGAATCGTGGTAGGTGCGGAGGGAGCATCTCATGCTGAATGCAAATATAGTGCTCGTGTTTTAATGTCCGCTTAAGATATATCGGGGATTCGTTTCAACTTTCCCCCATGTATACGTGGTTAATTAGCGGGTTCTTACTATAAAGTTTGGACCCCTTGCCACAAAAATGTTGTTTAGAGTTTATCGTAAAAATCCGAAGAATTCATTTTCGACAACAAATGTAACGAGATACCTAAGCCTGGTGAGCATAGCGATACATGGGGTATATGGTATATTTATTTTGCTACTTAGACACAAATTTATTTTTCAATATTTCTCGTTGAAGAAATAAAGATACCCGAAAGTATTTTGAAAATATTTGCATCGTGATGCTGCTCAGCACTGGCTGAAACCCAGGACCGAAGCACGCAACGCCTTGATCGTGGCCTAGCCTTGTGAGAAGAGATGGGGCATTTTTTAAGCCTGCGCTGGACTTTTGTCCCGTGATCGAACCACAACTACGAAACTACAAACCAATTTGGTCTTGGGGGAGTCGGGGAGGAAACTTCCGTTCCGTCCCCCGTGCAAAGAATGAAAAGTGAATGAGCCAATTTCTGCGAGTAAGAACAAGGACGGTGTTGGGAGGATGGTCGCTCAGAGAACGTATGAATGAGGAGGTCGAAACGAGAACTGGCCTAAATGATAATAACTCTTTGGCATCATTATCCGCACTAAGCGGCAGGCAACCAACGGAGCACTTTTTAAAGGGATTTTTGTGTTTCTCAAAAGTGCGGGCTGGCCAGAAAGACTTTAATTCAAAATGTTGGAAACCTGTTTATGCGCACTTTTTTCTTTCGAACTTATAGGCTTACCCGTGTCTATTTTTTCTTGAAATGACGGTGTATGTAGCCATGACTATCTGTGCGACATTCTTAACTCTATATTCAGATGTGACTATTTGTGACTGGTTGCGCGCTAACCGACGTCTCCGGTAACGTCGTCCGGTCTATTTTCTCTCCCTTCTACGTTTTGATGCTTCTTCTCTACCCCAGTCTTAGGTTAAATCAACATCGTCAACATTCACCAGCTCGCCTGCACCCTTACCATTTTTTTATATTCGCATCTCACATAACTGCTCAGTTGTGCAATGTATGTATGTATTTTATGCACAGGTCTGTATTGCATTTTTTCTCTCTTTTTCTTCCTCCTCTTAGTTTCTTTTCGTTCTCTTTTACGTGCCTCTACCAAGAAACCAGCCGAGGATATGACTTGGGAAAGTTCTTTGCACTGCATTATTCCTGTTTTAATTAACAAATCCATAGCTCGTTCGATGTAATCAAAACGTGCTCTTATGCTTGAAGGCAACATTGTGTGGTATTTTCTAAGAGAGGAGTGTGCATTTCCAGATTTAATCGGGGCTTAAGCACACGCTAACCTATCTTTAAATTCACTGCCACAAAACATTGTCCTTGATTCATTTTCTGAAGGAACGCGGGCATGCACGCCGCGCGAGTTCATATTAGCCCGACAAAAACGAAAACATCATTCTTGTAATGGAGTTGTACAGTTAGCGTGAACACGAACACGGAACTAATGAGCATGCAGTTTGCTCTAAAGTGGTACTGTGAGCACTACATTAAACCACTTATATCGGTGTTTATAAAGAGCACTTTCAGTCTCACGGTAGATTTAATGACATCAAATGATATATGTCTTAAGCAAGAAAACAATCTGGCGGTTTTCTGTTGGCACTTGACGCTGTTCCTGTCCTTGCACAACTTGTTGCGAGAGAATATATTATTTTGTAATCTGCAACCGCTATTCGTAATTTTGTAACAAGAAAAAATACATTTGGTGATTTTTGGACTAATTTTAAAACATATATAGTTAAATTTTTAAGATGCGGATAAATCGCCATTTTTTTACAACTTCCTTACCCCCTTTGGAAACAAAGCTCGAGGCTTCGCTTTTTCTACTCATGCCAACTGCTTTGCTTCAGAGCCCCTGAAGTCCATTTATTTATTCTTGTCAGATTGTTCCGTAAACTTTAAAAACGTTGTACTGAGCTTTTTTTCTCAGGGGTAACTAATTTCTGCTAACTAAACGGACTTTATTTTTTCAAATAGCAAGTTTATGTTGAAACGAGCTTTTTTATAATTTGAACTTGTGCCTTTTCTGAAGAACCTAACAAGACTCCTTCACTACAAATATGGTGCCTGGAACGCGTCTCCGACTGGTGTGTTTACCGCGGCCAAAAAAGTGGTCCCTCGATTTCCGCCTGATGACGTCATACAAGTGTCATGCTGTCGCCGATCGCGATCCTGGCGGAGTCCTAACAGCTGTGGTGGGTATGGCAGACGCCTGTTCTGCTGTAGGTCGCTCTCCACTGTCACAGTCCACGGAAGTTATAGCAGCCGGAAATTGGGACGCCTGGGACGCCGTGACGACAGCGACACTCGCGTTCGCTCGTGCTTTCCGCCAGCATTTCAACGGCCAACCGCCAGGATCTCGACAGTCAACAGCATGACACTCCAGCTTATATGACGTCATTTGTTGCCACTTCGGGACCACTTTTGATGTATGGGCGGGATAGGACGCTAAACACACTAGTCGGAGACGCGATCCAGGCACCATACTACAAATAGTAGATAATCACGTATAGAAGATTTTCTCTCCAGAAAAGGCGGACAAAAACGTCAACAATTATAAAATTGAAGAATAGAATAATGTATATCTTTTATGTCTATCGAAAAGCCTGAGGGGACATTGAATTTATTGACTTAAAGATTTAAAATTAATTGTTCCAAATCTTGAATACTGCACGAATCATCACACTGTATTAAAATAAATTGCTTGGCTAAGTAGGGTGACCGATGTATTTGCCAAGTACCTATCTCTGAGACGATGGCTTGAAACGGTAAGCCCTCCTGGGGTTTCCTGGCTGAGAATACTTCTAAGTGCACGCTTTTGTTCGTTTAATCTTTAAGGAATAGGCTCTTCATGTGGTTCTCTCCTAGCAATCTCATGATGGCTTGCTTCGTACTTCTGCTTTGTTTTTCTTCAACCTTGATAGGGTACTTGGCGGCAACCTGAGAGGCTTTCGCTCCGTATGTTCCCGAAGAAAGAACAGCAATACCACCTTATTCTTCTGATACACAGATTCCCCAGTTTTACGTTGAAAGTGAAAAGAGAACAAATATTTTGTTTTGTCTTGTTTTGGTTTCCCCATTTCATTTTCATTTACCTCAACGTTTTTGACTTTGTCCTTTATCTTTGATATTGTGACAGTAATCCAAATAAAAGCGGCTTTGTTTCCATCTGAAACAAGAAAAAAATATTTTCTTTTGTCTTGTTTCGGTTTCCCCATTTCATTTTCATTTACCTCAACGTTTTTAACTTTGTCCTTTATCTTTGATATTGTCACAGTAATCCAAATAATAGCGGCTTAGTTTCCATGTTTTTCTCAGTGAAGGACTTAAAGACATGCCCTCGTTTTCTAGATAATTTAATGCCTTGGCCTTGGCGAAGCTCTAGTGTGCGGCTCTTCAGATACAGTAATAAATGTCCCTTTCGATTACATTGGTGACTACAGCTTACTAAATGACCAACAAGCGGTGCATGTCTTTAGACTAAACGCAAACCGAAGTTTTAACGAAAGGAACAAATCCAAGCTGTATAGTGTGTTACAATAGCATGGAGTGAATGGTCGTGTCGTATTCCTGACCATACAGTTCATCACACCTTAAGCAAAGCAACCACTGCTACCGATCCTTTGTTAAAAAAGGATATATATATATATATATATATATATATATGCTTGTATATATATACAGGGTGTTTCTTTTTAAGCTTAACAGAATTTTTAAAAACAAACCATGAAAGCTAGGTTAATGCGGTCTGCGCAGGTGAGTTATAAGGCCAGGGGGACATAGTATAGAGGACTAATCGTAACGATCAGTCGACTAGTTAGTTAAAATTTGTTAATTAACTTTTTAATTAATGAAAATAGACTTATAGTTCCAATTAGAAACTTGCTCAGCGTCATCGAAAACCACTAAATCAGTAATTTTCAGAAATACTTTGAACGTGTGAGAAGCGTAGAAGTGCGCGAAAGTTACCGCTCGTGGAGCAGGTACAAGGCTGGGGCTAGATAAGCGACGGAACAATTGCGCGGGCGCCTTATCGCAACCGCTAGCTTTGTACGTGCTCCACGAGTGCTAACTTTAGTGCACTACTACGCTTCTCACGCGCTCAAAGTCTTTCTGAAAATGACTGATTTAGTGGTTTCAAATGACGCTGAGCAAGTTTCTAATTGGAACTATATGTCTATTTTCATTAACTAAAAAGTTCATTAACGATTTTTAACTAATTAGCCGACTGATCGTTACGATTAGCCTCCTATAATATGTCCCCCTGGCCGTATAACTCACCTGCACAGACCGCATTAATCTAGCTATTATGGTTTTTTAAAAAACATTCTGTTAAGCTTAAAAAAAAACACCCTGTATATATATGCATATGGGTGGTTTCATTTGAAATCGAACACGCTTGTCGGGGTGGGTCTTTCGATTTTTTCTGAAAAAATATATGTAATTGCCCCATTTCTGGAAAGAACAAAACCGCTTTCCAAATTTTTTAAAAAATATTTCGCTCCACAAAAAAAATTTGAGTGGAGCAGGGTGAAAATCTGTTTTTTACTCCTTGATTTTTCTACCCAGTTCTGTGCGCTGGTATGAATACGGAAAGAATACAAAACTCACAGTAATTGTTTGTGATTTTGCATGTTATTTTGACTATTTTTTAGTTCAAAGGAAAATACTTTAGTATTTTTGTTTATTGAGGTAAAAAATGACAAACATCGTCTCTTTGACAATTCGTTGACATCTTCAGAGCCTTGTAACTCATGAGTTAATATATTTGTCGCTTACCAAATACTATGCGGGTGTAGCCCTATACATCGGCTATCGACGGGCATAAGTTTAGTTTATTTTATTTTCACTGAATTTTTTATATAAAATTTGAAATATCGTTGAAAATGAAATTAACCGATATTTTGAACCCACTTTATCAAAAAAGGCCATTTTTTATTTCGTTCAATTTTTTTATTATTGCTGCCGATCATATGAACTTTCAATTGGCTTGATGCGATTTCCCCCTTTTTTTGTTGTATCTTCTCTAGAAGTGATCGAAATCGCTCGCACGTGACAATGCGGTGACAACTTCAGAGTCTTGTAACTCATAAGTTATTATATTTGTCGCTTACCAAATACTATGCGGGTCATAGAATATCGACGGGCATGAGTTTAGTTTATTTCATTTTCACGGAATTTTTTATATCAAATTTGAAATATCGTCGAAAATGAAATTAACCAATATTTTGAACCCACTTTATCGAAAAGGGCCATTTTTTATTTAGTTCAATCTTTTTATTATTGCTGCCGATCATATGAACTTTCAATTGGCTTAATGCGATTTCCCCCTTTTTTTGTTGTATCTTCTCTAGAAGTGATCGAAATCGCTCGCACGTGACAATGCGGTGACAACTTCAGAGTCTTGTAACTCATAAGTTATTATATTTGTCGCTTACCAAATACTATGCGGGTCATAGAATATCGACGGGCATAAGTTTAGTTTATTTCATTTTCACGGAATTTTTTATATCAAATTTGAAATATCGTCGAAAATGAAATTAACCAATATTTTGAACCCACTTTATCAAAAAGGGCCATTTTTTATTTCGTTCAATCTTTTTATTATTGCTGCCGATCATATGAACTTTCAATTGGCGTAATGCAATTTCCCCCTTTTTTTGTTGTATCTTCTCTAGAAGTGATCGAAATCGCTCGCACGTGACAGTGCGGTGACAACTTCAGAGTCTTGTAACTCATAAGTTTATAATTTGTCGCTTACCAAATACTATGCGGGTCATAGAGTATCGACGGGCATAAGTTTAGTTTATTTCATTTTCACAGAATTTTTATATAAAATTTGAAATATCGTCGAAAATGAAATTAACTGATATTTTGAACCCACTTTATCGAAAAGGCAATTTTTTATTTCGTTCAATATTTTTTATTATTGCTGCCGATCATATGAACTTTCAATTGGCTTGATGCAATTTCCCCCTTTTTTGTTGTATCTTCTCTAGAAGTGATCGAAATCGCTCCCACGTTCTCAGAACGACCAAACTCAGTTTCCGCAGGTCGGCTTCGCTGCAAAGACTATAATGTTTATTTGTGTGTTCAAATGCAGCGGGTAAATTCATTTCGATTGAGAACACTCGTGCTTGGCTACATATTGTATTTTCTTAATTTTGTAATGATGTCAACTGACATTCCTTAGTCCGATCGTTAGCGGTGCAACGGATGTACCATTATCCGATGTCTAAAGCTAGGGCACAAAGGGCGGAGAAAACTGAACGAACTCTTTGTGTAGCCAGACCGGGATCATATATCTGTTTGTGTTATACACAGGTTGTAAGGCTTGAAGCACCTCGCCACAGTACACAATTTTCGTTCGCAGGACGGCTCCTTGATGCGGACGTCAAAGGACTTCGTTAAAAAAAATTAAGACAATGACAAGAAGCGTTCAGCTTTTCGACTTAGCGGAGAAAGAAATCGGTATATTCAGGAAGCACAAAAAAGAAGTATGGGCCTCAATAGGTGCTCGCACAGGATTACGCTCCTCACATGTGTGGTGCACAGTTCGCGAGCCGGGCCAGGAACCTAAGGTGACATTAGCACGAGATGTACAGTCTCCGGCAATATGAAAGACACATTCGCCGATGCTGTTTTTGCAGCGGTGCAAAGTCCGCCTTGTCCGGACGCGCTTTATTTTGAAGGAGAAAATAGAACAAACCTTTACTTGTTTCCAAATCAAAGCAATGTGTGCCTAGCCAAAGCAAATCTACCGTAGCCACCTAAAATAAAATCGTCAAATCGCTTTTTTATATTCCCGAAGGCTGTACAATCTGTGCATTAAGCTCGGTGCGACAAAGTGGAGAAACTAAAAGTCTACAGAGACATTAAGTGACAGCTTCCGCTGCCTTCTGTGCATGTGGGAGTCGTTGCTTCTTGGCATCAGAGATATCGATCAGTCTTGAACAAAACCCAACACTTTTATTTTTAACTGAAATCACTCGTTCAAACAGAAGGGCAACCGTCTCGGGTTCACCGCTCGCTCGCTTTGGCTCCAGTTTTCGTTCTGTCCGTCTCGACTTACCACGCTGTTGAACTTCTCGGCTGCATCCGACCCCTGCGGTACAAAGTTCAGCTCGCCCCAGGGCTCGATCGTCTCTGCAGAGGCAAGCCGATGCCGTTGTCAAAAAGTTCCAATATTGCGTTGCTCGTGAACTGGACTATTTAAATCACAACAACATATTGTTTTACCAGTGCATCCTAAATATATTAGCCTTAATAAATAAAAGTGACTATTTATCGCCAATTGGTGTTTGTGTTCTGTAAAAAATTGTCTTCGCTTCATGTAAACTCAGTCCGTTTTCCTCACTTTTTTTCTGCAAACTGCTTTTCCTTCTTAAAGAGGGGCATGTGATATTACATATTTTTGATGTACACGCTGACAATAAAGAACAGGCAATCACATAGTTATTTGATCGCACGCGACAAGACACATCATGGATTGGCGCCCGTGCCGGATGCTTCCTGGGTGTAACGGAGATGGGCCTATAGCGCGAAGGGCCGGGCGTGCTGTACGTGCCTTACAAGCTGTGTATAGCACAAACAGATATATGACCCCGGTCTGGCTACATAAAGAGCTCGTTCCGTTTTCTCCGCCCTTTGTGCCCTGGCTTTAGACATTGGATAATAGTACATCCGTTGCACCGCTAACGGTCGGACTAAGGAATGTCAGTTGCCATGATTACGAAATTAAGAAAATAAAATACGTAGCCAAGCACGAGTGTTCTCAATCGAAATGAATTTACCCGCTGCATTTGAACACACAAATAAGCAGTATAGTCTTTGCAGCGAAGCCGACCTGCGGAAACTGCGTTTGGCCGTTCTGAGAACGTTGGAGCGATTTCGATCACTTCTAAAGAAGATACAGCAAAAAAGGGCGAAATCGCATCAAGCCATTGAAAGTTCATATCATCGGCAGCAAAAATAAGAAAATTGAACGAAATAAAAAATGGCCTTTTTCGATAAAGTGGGTTCAAAATATCGGTTAATTCCATTTTCGACGATATTTCAAATTTTATATAAAACATTCAGTGAAAGTAAACTAAACTAAACTTATGCCCGCCGATTTACGTCACCGCATTGTCACGTGGGAGTGATTTCGATCACTTCTAGAGAAGATACAACAAAAAAAGGGGGAAATCGCATCCAGCCAATTGAAACTTTATATGATCGGCAGCAATAATAAAAAAAAAATTGAACTAAATAAAAAATGGCCTTTTTCGATAAAGTGGGTTCAAAATATCGGTTAATTTCATTTTCGACGATATTTCAAATTTTCTATAAACAATTCAGTGAAAAAAAAACTAAACTTATGCCCGTCGATAGCCCATGTATAGGGCTACACCCGCATAGTATTTAATAAGTGACAAATATAATAACTCATGAGTTACAAGGCTCTGAAAATGTCACCAGATTGTCAAAGAGACGATGTTTGGCATTTTTTACCTCAACAAACAAAAATACAAAAGTATTTTCCTTTGAACTAAAAAATAGTCAAAATAACATACAAGTGCACAAACAATAACTGTGAGTTTTGTATGTTTCCCGTACTCATACCAGCGTACAGAACTGGGTAGAAAAATCACGGAGTAAAAACAGATTTTCACCCTGCTTCACTCAGTAATTTTTTGTGAAGCGAAATATGTTTTTAAAAAATTTTGAAAAGCGGTTTTGTTCTTTCCGGAAATGAGGCAATTACATATATTTTTTCAAAAAAAATCGAAAGATCCACCCCGACAAGCGTGTTCGATTTCAAATGAAACCACCCTATAGGAAGTATTCACTGGCGGCCATAGCTGTGTGCGCGACTGCTGAGCGCGTGCTGATGGCTAGCTTGCAGGGTTTTTTTGCAACGTGCACTCCACACCGTCAAAATGGCCGGTCTTAACAGCCTATTAATGGGGGCTCGTTCTGAGCATGCGCTCTAGAGAGCACCCACAAATATGGCGCCCAGTGAATACTCCTTATAATAAGTTCATACGACAGCCTTAAAAAGACCAGGGATAGAATGAACAGAAATTATGCAGAAGAGGACACAGACCTTTAAAAAATACTTTGGGCGAACGGAGCTCGTCATTTTTTAAAAAGAATGCTTTCCCATTATTGGAGGACATAAGATTAAAAAAATCAATGCATGTATATTTAATGTTTCTATCGCAAGCGCAGTGCCCGACATTTCGCACAAGAGAGCAACTGCGCAATGCGCATCCTCCGAACGAATCCCATAACCTAGTAGACAAAGGAGGCAACGCGGACAAGGCGATTAATAAAACAGTCTATAACACGGATACTGTAATTTCTGGACAATAGTCCGCGGTGTATACATGTTCAAAAGCTGACATTTTACGCGGTGCTGACTACAAAAGAATTTGATTTTTGCTAAATCGTGTATTAACAAAGAGTTACGTGTTTTGTTTTTTTAATTAGTGTTAAGGTTTACGTGTGATGCAAGCTTCTCTGCGAGCTAATAAAGTAGACCGCGGTCAAGGGGAGGTGAGTGAGAAGTTCTCTAAATGCGCTATATACGTATTGCTAAGTTACCCAAGCATCAAGGAGATTGCTGGGAAGGGATGTACATGCGCCACACGCCCTCCCTTTTCCCGTATAGAAAGTATTCAATGGCGGCCATATCCGTGTGCGCGACTGCTGAGCGCGTGCTGATGCCGTGCTTCCACAGTTCTTTTGTAACGTGCATTTCGCACCCTCAAGATTGCCGATCTTTGCAGCCTATTAATGTGGGCTCGTTCAGAGCATGCGCTCTAGACATCACCCACAAATATGGCGCCCAGTGAATACTCCTTATAAAAGATTCGAAGTAAATAACCAAAATAAAGCGTTGACGAACGCGCGTGCAAGGTGCCGTCTGTTTTAGGCACTCGCTTTAGAACAGTTGCTGCTGCAGACGCCAGCACGTGCAGCGCGTGTAACTACACTCGCAGCGTGCTCCTTCCTGGTTGGGTAATTCAGCAAAAGGTCTAAGGGCATTGTGTGCAACTATGCAGCGGGTAAAAACTATCTATAGACCTTTTTCGCATAACCTCAAACCAGCCAGTAACTGACGTACCCTCCACCTGGTGTATTTTTGGATTGCCCGCTGGCACAGGGTATGCAACCGCCAAGGGTATGGGCGAAAAGGCTTAAAAACGGACGTCGTGCATGAGTTAGTTTCGAGTGCCCCTTTTTACCGTGCTGCAATTTCCGAAAATCTGCGGTTGCCCGGCTACCACTGCGTGGTCGTCGGATGGATAAATAATTTTAAAAAGCACAAGAACAATAGCAGAAAGTGTGCCATGAGCACAAGAAGCTGCAGCGTGAGTGTGGCTGCAATGTTATCGAGCTTCGCATTTCTCCCAAGAATCCTTATTTATGAATTCAGTCGATTGCGAGCTTGAATCGCGAGAGATTCGTATCAGACTCAACGCCACGTTTAAGCTCAGGACCACTTCGTCTACGACAAGAGGACCGATTTTAATTCCCGGTGCAGGTGGTCCAATTAGGTTATCACTGCAAGCCCCATGGTATGTGAAAGGTATGAAAAAGTCTACATGCCACCACTCAAGATGGAGCTATCAAATGCCGAGAGCTTACCTGCATAGACTACATTAAACTGCCCATATATACTTCGCTGTGGAAACTCAATCAAAACACCCCACCGTCTTCGTCGTCGTTCTCTCGAGGAGGCAAGGTGATGGCCTGTGAGTAGGCAGCTGGATTCAACCGGACAAGCTCCAACCAAGTTACTGCAGCCCACCATAGCCAAGTCTAGCCAAGTTCCCCCCATACCCACACCGTTGCCTACCTAGATAGCTGTGCTGCCAGAAATAGCCGGTATTTCTTTTTCTAAGCCGCTAGACGGCGTCGTCGGCGCCGCAATTCTCAAGATGGCGGCGCCGTTAAAGAAAAGGTCTATAGACCTTTTCAATGTTTACAAAATCACAGTCCAGCGTGCGATCTTCACAGCCCAGCACGTGCGTGTTCGTCGCTTCGGAAAGCGAGGAAAGCACGCGCCATTCGCACGAACGCTCAAAATGTCACCGGCCACAAGCTCGTTTTTGGAAAGGTCTATAGACCTTTCCAAAAACGAGCTTGTGGCCGGTGACATTTTGAGCGTTCGTGCGAATGGCGCGTGCTTCGCTCGCTTTCCGAAGCGACGAACACGCACGTGCTGGACTGTGAAGATGGCACGCTGGACTGTGGTTTTGTAAACATTGGAAAGGTCTATACTTCGTCTCACCCTAGCATGGACTAACCGCGAAGTCTGTGCTAGCGCGAGCGGCCAGCCTTGACTGCCTTGACTAGAGCATATGCTGCACGAGCGCTCGTGCAGTCGCCACGGCTTCATTCAAAGCGACTAGCTCGCGCTTTTAGCACGCGCGGCCAACAATAGTCCATACTAAGGTGAGACGAAGTATAAAAAAGAACTTTTTTTTTTGCTGAACTTTAGCGTTGTGGGAAATTCAAAGGGGGATATCTATATTGTTCCCAAAAATACGGTATTTATATACATAACAGTGAACGACAGACGAAATAAACACCAAAACAGCGGTGATTATTTTTTTTAATGAACCGTCAGATCATACATTTTTGTTATAGACCGCAATTTTTTGTTACAGCCAACCTGTCGGAAGCCTTCTCTCGCCTCACGAATCCGGATGTCACGAGGGCGGCAACGACCAATTATCAGCCTCCCACCCGAATCGGATGTCGATTGACCGCGGAAACCCGTCTCCTTAATCACCTCCCACGACGTTCGGCGACTCGAATCGTGATGCACCTGAACACCGTGAAAACCGGTAAAGTCTTCTAGCGGGTTTTGACATCTGCACTTTCCGGCGACGTAGTTGCCATTTTGCGCATTTTTTGTTTTAACGAACTCCAGAGGCCATCACGACTTACCTTTGTCTGTCGGGCCGGGTTTCTGCGAATTGCGGCTTTATGAATTTTGCCACTTCGCGAATTTTGCCAATTTGCGGATTTTTAGAGAACTTCAAGGACCGTCACGGCGGGAGTTTCATTTCCGACAGATGTATCGTCTACCTTTCTCTGCGGGGCCGGCATTCTAAATCTGAGGGAAAAATGAAAACGGGCTCAGAGTTATCGTTTTGAGCATTCGAGCCCACCATCCTCTGCACACTAATTGACAAAATGTTGTTCGGGACGAGGCGACAGGTACAGCGCTGAATCATTACTGCCCTCCAGATGGAGGAAGTTAACGGATAATAAGACGGAGATATGCGAAATTTTGAATGTCTGCGTCCTTTTTTTTATCTTCCTCAATGTGGGATTCCTGTCATTGACACACTCGTTCCTACATAAAGTTGATTCTGAAGCAGCAAAATATTTGATCTGCATGAAATCCCGCTATACGCTACGTGTTTTTTTTGTGTATGTTTACATGCGGCCTTATTACTGCCAGTCTCGCGATCAGGCCAGTCGGAACACCTTCAACCTACGTTTAATCGCCAGCTTTTGCGGTTGAAATTAAATTAAAAGAACAGACAAAATGCAGACTGTAAGTGCGCAGGCCAGCTGGTGGTAGCTAATCGTGTCGTTTAACACATGAGACGTTCCCTTCTGTGTGTGTTCCTTCGACTAAAAGTTTTTTTTTTTTTTCTTTTCTGCACCACAGTCTCAGGTGTTAAACGACATGACAGACAAAATGCAGATTTGAGCGGTTAGAACGGATGATTGGACGGATATGTGTTAAACGATATATATATGGCTAAACCCAATGAATCGGGCGGCAGCTTGCGCCACCTAGCCAATTGTTTAGACGTACTCGACTTATAGATACCCTGACGTGCCTTTAAAAACAACAGAAGAACGACTTTTTTCTTTTAGAGTGCAGCTCATAGGCGCCAGTTTACGTGTTTTGCGGTGTCGGCGTCGGCGTAACCGCGCCAAATGTATCGGGAAAATTGACGTGACGTGACCTCGACCAATACCACCTAGAACACAAGGCCTGTGCGTTTCCTCCTCTAAACGTCATCACTAGTAGATCCCTTCAGCGGCCCCTAGGTAGCCCGGATGAGCACCATCGTCTGCTACATCGTCTGCTCCATCGCCTGCTTTAGTGGGTTGTGTAGCAGATAATGAAGCAGATGCTCACGCCGAGTGTTTGTAGCTATAGCATACGACGAAGTTGGACGTTCACGTGGAGCGTCAAATTCTTGAGTGAAAAGGCTCTACTGCTGTGCAAAGGGCTGCGAAGCCCTTCGCTGGACGCTGGACTCTGGTACTCGACGCCATTTCCGAGGGAGCTGTTTATACTCCGTTCACTCCTAAGTAGAGACTGCAGCCAACGTCCCAATAACGAGAACTCGAAGTCGCTGGTTTGAAGCGTTCTTCCGCAGAACAAGCGCGCGCGCCTGAAAGGCACGTCTCAAAGCCAGGAGCGCGTGCTAGCTCGCGCTCCTGGCTGAGGGAGTGTTCGCATGCACGTTGCAAATGAACTGGAAGCTCGCTCTAAGCTCGCGCTCAGCAGTCGCGCACACAGCTGTGGCCGCCAGTCAATGCGACTCGGCCCATATTGTCGTCAAGCTTCAGCCTGTTTGCGGCTTGGAACGGGTCGGGGATCTACTAACGAAACGTCATGCGCAGGCCTTGTCTTCTAGGCGGTATTGCCTTAACACCAATTCAATTCCCCGCTAAGTTTAGCGAGGAAATTCAGTTTCTCCGCTAGCTTTAGCGGACAACTTCAGCTTCTCCGCTAGATTTAGCGTAAAAATTGATTTCACGTGACCTAAACACCAATTCAATTCTCCTCTGAATTTTGCGGTGATTTGAATTGGTGTACAGGTCACGTGACGTCAATTTTCCCGCTAAATCTAGCGGAGAAACTGAATTTGTTCATAGGTGACGTGACACCATGTCATGTGACGTCGTTTTCCCCGCTAAATTTAGCGGGGAAACTGAATTCGAATAGGAGCGGAAAGGAGGAGGAGGAGGAGAGGGTACAAGGGAGGAGGAGGAGGGGCATACCCTCCCCTCCTCCTCAAGAGCCGCGCTCTAATTTCGTATCATAGAAAGTTGTAAACGTCTTTCATTTTTTTTTCACCATTCAAGTTAGAATGAAGAAATGCAGGGATATTAACGAGCGATTATATTATCCATAACAACACGCACATAGGTATATACAAATAAATCAAACATCCCCCATCCCCAGCCCCCCCCCCCCCCCCCCCTTCGTTATAGACTTATTGTCTTTATTTCAGAAGATAAAACTTGATACCCTTAGCATAAATCCGCGATTACCGCCGACCGCGCTATGGCTGTCGTTTCACAACGAGGCGGTAGAAGAGGGTGTGGAGGTGCCATCTGGTCCCTGCATCCTTAGCCACTCCACGCAAGACGTGGTTAAGCTTGACTTACCAATACTACTATTTTGCTAGAACGACCCTGTATCTCTGCAGAGAACAAAAAGAATCACCATGGAAATTGTAAAACGTGCCTGTTCTAACTTAAATGCCCTCTTCCACATTTGGCTTTGATAACACAAAGCAAATATGTCGCCACCACACACGACGACCACCCCCGTCATTGCTTCAATTCCAGCTTTCTTGTACGGTAACTTCCTCGTCAATTTTCAACGGCCCATCGAAAGCGTTCGCTCCAGCGTCAACAACGGTTGGGCTCGAACCTCGCACGCGTACACTCTCTTTCAACACCTCTACGAGAGAAGAAGAGAGAAAGAAAGAAGACACGGTAAAGGTGAGAGAAAGCTCGGCGTTGTCTGGATGTTCGAAGTGATAGAGGTCCCCGACGGTTCCAGCCCCCACCGCGGCACCCCTCACGGGAGGTCGGCGACTGAAGCAAGTGGCCAAGGTTACTCGGCCACATCACGATCGCTTCTGTACTCCCGACCAGCAGAGTGAGCCCCCACTTGTGCGAACTGAAGCATTACTCTCGCCTCTCGCCCTGAAGTGGCCTCTTGAGAGACGGCTGAAGATTCTTCGAAAACACAAGCGGTACTGTAGACTCTCATCCTCTCTGCGTAACCCAAAAATCCGGGAGGGGCCCCCCGTGGCCAAGGCTGCAGGAAAGATTCAACTTGGCGCTTTTGCTGCCGGCGGAAAATGATTTTTTTGTTTTTTTCTTTTTTTTATTACACTAACAGCCAAAAAAAAAAATTAATCAGCACCTCCCTATTTGCTTGCACGGCGCAGGTGCAGAGAAGTTTGCAGCGAAAGCTTCAAGCGGAATCTTTTCGACTCAATGAGTGAGAGAGATAGACAGAGAGAGATAGAAAGAGAAAGGGGAAAGAGCGAGAGATGGGTAGCCAGTGTGACGACAACTTCGGTGCTTTGTTCGGCGATGAAGTGTGCGCTTGAAACTTGGATTTAATCGCACCCACTCAAGCGTTGTGGCTTCTTTGTTCGCCGAGCCCCAAATTTGCGCATCACGTGGGAGTACACAAAAGACCAAAGAAACAGTGAGAGTGCTAAAGTTGTTCCGGAAAAATACAAGGATATGATTGAGTTCGGGAGGACAATCGGTCCCGGTATCAAATATGTTGACCCCGGAATATTTTTGAATATTGGAAACTATACCGTGTTCATTCCAAGTATGAAGCTGTCTTGGAAAAAAGACGCTCCCATAAAATCCTACCGTATTTTCTCGAGAAATATCCGCACTTCTTGCTAACAAGGCCTCAGGGTTTGGGGATCCGGACATTTCGGTGTAGGACGTTTTGGTGTAGGGTGTTTCGGTGCGGACTTTTCGGTGCACAGACTTTGCGGTGCACGGACTTTTGGTGCAGGGACATATCGGTGCACGGACATTTCGGTGTGGGACTTTTCGATGGGCGGACTTTTTGGTGCACGGACATTTCGGTGCACGGTCATTCAAAATCGCGAGTGTTTTTTTGTTTGTTTTTTTCTAAAAGTAATAAGCACTATTTCAGGTAGAAGTGATTTTTTTCGCACTTTATATATTTGTAGACCATTCACGGTCACTTACTCATATACGACTTAAGTGACTCTGTTAGGCACAGCACCATCCTGCGGGACGACTGGATACGTTGGACGTTATGTTTAATTGGCCGGTGCCTCTTCTCCAACGTACGCACTAGACACATCACATCGTGTTTACGCGTTGGGTCGATACAGGCGTTCTCGGCGCCTTCTGTAAAGGTGTGGGCTTTATTATTGGTAATCTGTGTAGGAAAGGCCCTAGCAGCAAGAAGCTTGAGATTGTTGAAAATTACCCAAGACACGTGATGCGACTAGTGTGTACGTAGAAAAAGGGACACCGACAAATGAACCATAACGTGCAACGTCTCCAATCCTCACGCAGGATGGTACTGCGCCTAACAAAGTTACTTAGGTGGTATATCAGTAAGTGGCCGGAAATGGATGTCCAGATCTAAAAAATTATAAAAGGCGAAAAAATAAATTTTTAGCTAAAATAGTGCGTACTACGTTTAGAGAAAACTAAAAACCAAAAACTAGTGATTTTGACTGGCCGTGCACCGAAATGTCCGTGCTCCGAAAAGTCCACGCACGGAAATGTCCGCGCACCGGGATGTCCGTGCGCCGAAACGTCCGTGCACCGAAAAGTCCGTGCAACGAAAAGTCCGTACACCGAAAAGTCCGTGCACCAAAAAGTCCGCACCGAAACGTCCTACACCGAAACGCCGTACACTGAAAAGTCTTAGACCCGTGAGTTTGCTTTTCCGAGGAGCACAGGGATAGCGAATGAAGGCGATCGGCGGAAAAATGTCAGCGATTTACGGGACAGAGATAACGTCTTGCTGTCTTCTCAGGTCGCAATTTTACGGAGAATCGTGTTCTCGACATGGTTATTCGCTGCGTGTTTTACAAAGAACGCGATGATTGGCTGTGTGTGTGCTATGGAGCAAACTTGACACAAGGGCCTTGTTCATAAGAAGTGCCACTATTACGCGAACAAATACTGTACCTAAAAACGCAAAACTCCTTTGTTGTTTATCCTCCCTCCCCCTACGCTCTTGGAGTTGTTGGTTACTTCCTGCACTTCTTTTCGGTAATAACTAGCTTCAGAAAGCGTTCTGTCTGACTACAGCTCACTAAAATAAGGAAAGTGTTACGAATAGAGGCGGTTTGCGGAGACGCTCAATGCGGATGAGTTAACAAGCACAGTAGCGCCCTTGTCGCACCTGCTTGCAAAAAGCCATTTCCGGGAATTTAACCACGGCAATAAGATTGCTCTGTCGCACAAACTAATTTTCATTGCTGTTTTCTTTTTTACGCTTAACAGGCGGATTTCGAATATCATCGCACAATGGTGTGGTTTATTATTTGGTCACGAGGTAAAAATACAAGTTCTCCATTATTGACGTGTCGTTATTTGACGCGCTAAGCTTGCCACGAAGTAGTATAGGTACGACAACCCGAATATCACGCCAGCTAGGACCACAAATAAGCTCAAATTAGAGTATCGTCACTCAACGATCCTGTCTTCTTGCGGGCGCCGTCCTTCTGGTGCCTAATCCAAAACGGGTACAGTTGGCAATTCTTACAACTCAAAAATGCTACTTCCTGGGCTTTGAATGCTGTGTCAGGAAACTTAGGCGATATCGTTTCTTTCTGCCACGGTCTCTCTTAACATATCTGGCAGACGGAAAACCGATTTCTTTGATTTCCGACAAACCATTAGATAACTGGGCAACAGTTATTTTAAGAACCAAGTAGAGCGAAGTGTCAAGATGGCTGAAGTGGTGTTACCTTGAAACGTGGCTTGTTTAGTGACTCTTATGTAGACTTGTACGTAACGCGTTTCAAGTGACACGTTACTTCTATCCAGTTACCTTTTTCTGTAACGAAATCACGACTTGTTTACTTTTTGGGAAGGTTAGAGTAATGCGTTTTCGTTACGTTTTGGTGGAGTAACGAGTAATGTTATTTAGTTAGTTACATATAGAGAGGAATATTGCACAAGACAAGTTACCTTATTTGGCTTGCACCCCAGCTCGCATCCGTAACTTTCACGATGAAAAGGCGCCAATGAGAAAATTAAAAGATGCCCATAAATACGTTTAGAAGACTAGAAATATATTAACGACTCAGAATATTGCGAGGCAGCTACTGCTTCCGAGAAGCGGTGCATCTAGAATAACGAGAACATAACTCGTTCCTTTTGAGCTTGAAGTAACGCGGTACGTTTGCATCTCAGAAACAAGCAATGTACTTAGTTACTTTTTCTGCGAGTAACGAGGAACGACATTTCGTTACTCTTCTTTTTATTTTCAGTAACGTGTATATGTCTGCTCTATAATGTCGGCATCGAAAGCTGCTTCCTGGGTTTCCTCGAACGCTCTCTGAGAGAACGTTCCGAGCAGACCGGATCTGCGAGGCTATTTATAGACCGAAATCTGCGTGCGTGATTTATGCGGCCACCTACAAACGGTGACCCAACCCATAAAAATGCGAGCACGCGGAAATTTATTACGAGATATGTATTACATAAATATACATAAACGCCCAAGTTCCTGCAAAAAAAAACAGTTTTTTTTTTTTTTTTTTGTTAGGAGAGTGTCGTTGCAATGTGCTCAAGTATTCTGAAAATAAAACCTGCGCGTGCAATTCACTTCCCCTGAGCGTTCTGGGCTCTGCGTGTTCAGTTGGGCACCAAGTATTTGTGACATCACGTAGAAGTGCTGGAGCTGGCATTCCAAATGGCGCGTGTGCAATTCACTCTTCGAAAAGGAGTGTTCCTGCGCATGCGCGGCGCCCGGAGTGTCTGTGGAGAAACGCGCTCGACTAAAAGAAGGGACCCAGGTTTCTTGACATTTACCGACAATTCCGACAATCGCCAGTCAAATATTTGTTTGTTTGTTTTTTTTAAATCTGCTTATGCCGAGACACATCGAAATGACGAATACTCGAAGCCATAAGCCCGGGGTCAGATCCGCGCTCTTTGCAGCTTTCCTTACACTCTAAGAAATGCCTGCGTGTCTACTTACTCGCAAAACACTCAAAGAGCCAATCTCTGCGATCTACGAGATCAGCGAATGATGAGGCGGAACATCCGTTTAGATCTAAAAATGAAGTCTGCGCTGAGGCATTACGCAATGCAAGCATGACGCTTTGCATTGCGTAATGCCACAGCGCAGACTTAGTTTTCAGGTCTAAACAGATGTTCCGCCTTATCATTCGCTGAGCTGATTTCGTAGATCGCAGAGATTGGCTCTTTGACTGCTTTGCGGGTAAGTAGACGCGCAGGCATTTCTTAAAGTGTAGAATGATGACATCTAACCATTTTGTTCCAAACAATTTTTCTTTTTTTTTTTTGTTCCGAACCGCGTGAACTATGTTGTCCCTGCCTGCGCTCGTGGCGCTGACTGCGCTATGGCGCCATTTTGTTTTCGACGATTTCTTTGTATCTTCCATGTGAGCGCGTGTTGTACTACAGAGGGTGGCATCACCCCAAATCAGAAGGACATTGAGGCACCCTTGGGTCACGCACCTCATACATCATAAAAAAAAAACAGCCTGCAAACACGAGTTACCGCAATATGCGCGGTTCGAATGTCGTGTGCTGTTTCCTCCTTGAAGTCATTGTCATGCGGCATTCGAAGCAGGTATCTCACGGCGACTCGCATTCGAATCTGTATGCAGACTGTCTTTTGTATGATGCATGAGCAGTGTGACCCCGGCTACTGGCGGCGAGATGTTTTGGCGGCGACATCGTATGGTTTCCTCTCCTGACGTCATTACCTGGCGAAAAGCAAGTTCTATGGTGTTTGTAATTAGCATCATGGAAGGTTGAAATCATTGAGCTCTGAAACCGACACTGCCAACACCGTCAAAATTAAAGTTCTTACATTACTCTTATTTCCGTCGATAAGAAATCCTTTGCTGACGTCATAAGTAGCAGTCGGCCGATCATGGCAGGTCGACCACAGTGACGCTTTCGATCGCTCACGTCGCAAATATAGTATAAAAAAGGATGGCGTTTTAGAGTATATTTTTGTAATGTGGCATGTGTATACCAAGGGACAAAAAGATACTCCAAACCGAGATTCTTTTATACATATGTGTATATATACCGGGGTGCCCCAGATAGCGACCAGGCTCTTTAAATCGACCGCGAAATTTTGTTTCTTAACCTATCTTGCTATGAGTTTGTGCAGCGTTGCCCACAGATGGTGCATTTGTTTTGTAAATTTGCAAAGAGCGAACTTACCTGAAGAAAAAGAAAAGAAAGAAAAGTCTTGAATGCTATGGAAATGCAGTGAAGCCACCAGTCTTCAAACAATACGGCGCTGTTTCGCACGGGAGACAAGATATGGCGCAAGCGGTCGCGACTACAACTGCCGCAAACGAACGAGCATACGGCATCGAATGCCGACGTCATTAGCAGACGATCTTTTCGACTCAAAAGCGGTGCGCGTTCCGCAGGCGGCGACAGTCTTGGAATCAAAAACAGGCGCGGTAACAACAAGGAGCTCCAAAAGAAACGACATAAATATACCGAAAAAAAAAAACAGTCAAAATAACCCGACAAATTATTCTTAATAGGTTATGTGTCCTTTCAATGTGTTTTAATAGTAAGGATGATAAAATTACGCATTGGCAACTGTTTTAAAAAAAGAAGTTCGCGCCGCTTTTTGAGTCGACAAGATCGTCTAATAATGACGCCGGCTCTCGGCGCCGCATGCTCGTTCGTTGGCGGCAGTTAACGTCGCGACCCCTTGCGCCTTCTCTTGTCTCCAGTGCGAAACGTCGCCGTGTCGTCTGAAGACCGGTGGCTTCGCTGCGTTTCCATTGGAGTTAAGCTTTTCTCTTTCTTTCTTTTTTGCTCAGGTGAGTTCGCTCTTTGCAAATTTTACAAAAAAAAGAATGCACCATCTGTGGGCAACGCTGCACAAAATCGTAGCGCGATAGGCTAAGGAACCAAATTTTCAGGTCGATTTAAAGAGCCTGGCCGTTATTTGGGACACCCGGTAAGTAACGTGGACAATGTATAGACCAACTGAAGTTTCTGACGTCACGACATTGCGATTGCGCTGCGTCCGCACTGCGCATGCGCAGAGGCTTTCCCAACACGAATCTGGTTTCTGCGCACGCGCAATGCCTATACCCGGTGTGAGCAAACGCGCGCTTGTTTGTAAAAGGTGTGTTGGGGTATTCAGATGCTTCCGAGAAATATATGGGTACGAAAGAGGGTGCAGAAATGCAGCCTTTGAAGGATCGGGAAAAAAAGTTTCGTTGATGATATGAGTAGGAAGAAAGTAAAGCACGAAGTAGTTGAAAAAGTAAAACACCGAAAAAAGATTGAAAAAGTATACAATAATATACGCAACAAAAAAGTTTCAGACAAAGAATGAAATTTAAAGGGGCGGTGCAACGATACTCAATTGGAATGTTTTTCACTTTACACGAGCTTACTGGCACTAGTGGGACTCAAGGTTACTCGCGCGCAACGCCACTGACCAAGAAACTCCTTTGTTGCGCTGTAATTTGGAGGACAAAACCGAGTGTTTCCATTCAATCTCTCCTTCGCAAAATCTGATGACGTAGCTGGGCGGTAGCAGTATCGCCCAGTGACGATATCTGAATGTGGCTCATAGATTAGACCCGAGCATGGCGTGGACACTCGATTTGGGCCCGTGATAATCGATAGCTCGAGAAGCATTCGGGTAGTGTCCTGTGTCCAATCGCTGCAATGACGACAAGAGCCGAACCATAACAATGTCTGGAGCTCAGCGCGTGTCCTGTGCCTTGCCAACCCCAGCGCGTGGCTATGATCAACATTGGCGGCATATAATCGGCTCCAGATCACGTGACCGCTTGTTCTGACTGCGAGTTGAGGGGGTGAACTCTGCTCGTTTTTCTTTTTTTTTTTTTCTGCGACCTCGATTGCGTGTGGTGAAAAACGAACGGGTATTTCATAGGTCATTAACGTCAGGGATCCGTTCTAAGCGGTATTTGCGCAAAATACAAAACTCGTTGCATCGCCCCTTTAAGCTCACGTAAAAAAAATATATAAAATAATAAAGCAAGTTTAGGCGCAAGAAAGTAGTACAAAAGTTTAATGGAAAAAAATGAAAGACGTTTACAACTCCCTGTAACGCCGAATTAGAGCGCAGCTCTTGAGGAGGAGCAGGGGGGGAGGCACTCACTTGATCGAATGACGTTTGAGCGAACGCCCACGTTTCACCGAATGACACTTCAGCGAATAGTCGGACGCCGCGAAGCGGCGTTTTCGGGTGGGCCAAATGGGTTCACATTTTTTTAATGAGCCGACGGAGACTGCCGCCGCGAAGCGGCGTAAGCGCAGCGTGGCGGATGGGTTAACGCGCGCCCCCGTTATTCGCTA
Source organism: Ixodes persulcatus (assembly GCA_013358835.2). NCBI lineage: Eukaryota > Metazoa > Arthropoda > Arachnida > Ixodida > Ixodidae > Ixodes > Ixodes persulcatus. The sequence continues at coordinate 64,181 of JABSTQ010006285.1, read as the reverse complement.
AAACGTCAATTCGCTCAAATGTCGCTGTTCGCTAAAATGTCATTCGCTCATGTGATATGGACCCGGAGCAGGGGAAGGTACGGAGAGGAGGCTATCCCCCTCCTCCTCTCCTGCTCGCTTCCCATTTTTCCCGCTAAATTTAGCGGGGAAAATTTTCTGCTAAATTTAGCGGGAAAATTTTCCCATAATGCACCTCGTGGTTACGCCGACGGCGACGCCGCTCAAGCCGGAAACGGGCGCCTCAAAGCTGCGCTCTAAAATAAAAAAGAGGGCTTAGCGGGCGGGCGTCGACGTTTCGGCCGTGGCACTGCCGCCTGTAGTACATATTATATATATATATATATATATATATATATATATATATATATATATATATATATATATATATATATATACTATATATATATATATCCTGGGTGTGGAGGGACGGATTGCCGCGCCTTGGGATGGGCTAAACAATGCAACATTCCGAACCAATCGATAATTCTAACGCGCAGTATCGCGGGTTTAAATGGGTGTGTGTGGGGGGGTGGGGGTTGAGGGGGGGGGGGGGGGTATGGTAATCGGAGATTGCGTGCTTTGAATTGCCTCAGCTGCAGGCGAGGCTGAGATTTAATGTTCCGCATCTCGAAATACCCTTTGGTGTTATACTTTGCTCACCCGTAAGTTCACAGTTGGGTGGGAACTGCGCGCTCGCCGGCCCAAGCAACTGCTTTCCTCTCATCACCTGACCCCGCTGTCCTTGCGTGGGTATTGCAGGGAAACTGGTCACGTGGCAAAAGATCGACGTAGGACGTGGTCCAACGACCACGTAGCTTACACCGCACTGTCAGCTTACGGGTGAGGGGAGTGTAGATAATGCAACTGGGTTACGTGGTCGGGCACCGGTAACGTCTTCCGAGGCCGGTAATTTACAGCGATCTTCTCAGGACACGCTTTCCATTTATGCATGTGCGCTTTCTGCTTTCGTCGTAGGCACTCTAATTCAGGGAGTCTACTTTTAGGTATGATGTGACAGCGGCCGGAGTAGGCTTGTGGGGATGTACTACTTGATAACGCTTTTAGTGCATCTTCGCGCATCCACATTTGCCCTTTTTTATCGCTGTTGTTTTATGTTTCCGTTGCTCCCTATGCCTCCACCGATGTGTAAATGTTTAGGCTGGTAGCTCAGAAGATCCGCATCACGAGCTTTCTGTGATGCATGTAAAGATGCGCCCTCTGTATACGGCTTCTATAATTAAATAAAGATTTTTTTTTCGCGGCATTGACAATTAACGTTTGTAGAATAAACCACGCAGATGACTTTAAGCTCTCCCTGCTCCCATTTCTTAGCTGGTGTCCGCGACACTGACGCTTGAAACAACAGGCGACTCTGCTATCAAGAACACGGTGATATCCCGGTGCAACAGAACTGTTCTCGTATTCAACTCAAGAACCGCAGTACACGAAGTCCGGCTCCTCACAGAGTGTCACAGAATGCACTTCATGTGGAGACTTAAGATACAATATGTCGCTGCATTTTAGACTATTTTTGCAAATCGATGCGCAGGCGGGTATTTAAGGCACAAACATTGCAGGCATGCTTCCTTCCTTTCTTTCTTTCTTTTTTTTTTTTTTTGTGTGATATAGCGTACGATTATTTTCGCGTGTTCCGATTTTCGTGCGTCGAACGAACAATGTGCTCGTACCCCAGCCACTAGCCTCCCAACCAATTTGCCGCAGACTTCCTAATAGGCAGATTCTCGTTCTAACCCTCTTTTTTTCTCCTTTTTTTCTGGTAACGCGTGGTAATCCCGACGCGAGTCTTTTACGTAATGAAGTGCGGCCCATGACCGCGGCGCCCCGTTGCCTACATATCAAACACGCTCCCTCGGCGGCTTTATCGAATAAACAGAAATAAAACAAACGCGTGCCGGAGTGCGATGCGTTCCTTCCCAAACACATACTACTTACAAGCAACTGCTACCCTCTCGGGTACGCAGTGAGCGAACGAACGAAGCGTGCTTCGTTTGTGAGTTGATATTGTCCTGCTAACGCCCGTCAGATCCACCCACGCACGATACCGCAGCGCTGGCGTATTATGAAGGGCCGACGGATGTTTGCTGCGCTCGCTTCCTGCTCGAGTTATCCGGTTCGAGTTAAAAACAACATAGCCCTCCGGTAATAAGAAAACAACAAAAACAATCGGAGTTGTTTCTGTGGTTCTATGATTAAGCCGTTATTCCTCGAAGGGAGACGTTACTACGGTGCGTTAACAGACTTTGTAGCAACCTGGCCCAAAAATGATTATTTTCCTAACATCACGTTAAATGTGATTGAATGCTATGTTGCAATGAAGTTGAACACATTACTACTCAGATAAATCCGTTGAAGTTTTTTGTCGTTTGCACGCACTTTAGTCCCAAGACCGGTATTACCCTGAATCAAATTATTTCCGTGCGCGTGGAGAAAGCACAGTTAATCCAAATGAAGATCAAGGAAAAACAACGGGTGTTGTTCTCTTTTTCTTTTCGCTCTGAATGTTGTTGTTTCTTTGTTGTTTTTTTACTGGGGTTTGGTTTACATTAATGAAACCTCCAAGTAACCACGGAGAAACGCGTGATGCCCTTTTGCTTGCACGTGCGCGTTTTTTTCTTGTCTTTCTTTAAGGCGGGCATGTTTTTAAGCGCTTTTTAGCGATTGATATGTGGAAAATGTTCGCTTGCTTCTGAAAACGGTTGATAACAAGGCTCATCGTTCTGGAAAAAGGCGTCAAAAAAAACAAAAAGTGAAAGCCGTTTACAACTCACTGTAACGCCGAATTAGAGCGCAGCTCTTGATGAGGAGGATGGAAGGGTACTGAGGGGAGGATAGTCCCCTCCTCCTCCTTCTCCTCCTCCCCTCATTCTTCAATCTCCTCCGGGGGGGGGGGGGGGTCACGTGACCTGGGGAGTGGCGTGACCTCGGTGGGTCACGTGACCTGGGGAGCACATGACCTGGGGGTCACGTGACCTCAGGGGAGGGGGTCACGTGACGTCGGGGGCGGGGGGGTCACGTGACCTCGGGGGGGGGGGGGTAGTCATGTGGCCTCGGGGGGTCACGTGACCTCCAGGGGGGGGGGGGGTCACGTGACCTCAGGGGCGGTCCCGTGACACGGGGGGGGGGGGGGCTCGCGCGGTGCATTATGGGACATTTTCCATAATGCACCGCGCGGTTACGCCGACGGCAACGGCGACAGCGACGCCGACGGCGACGCCGACGCAGACGCCGCTCAAGCCGGAAACGGGCGCCTAAGAGCTGCGCTCTAAAACGTGGCACGAGTTTTTGTAAGCGTAGAGAGCTCCCACGACCGCGCGCAAGCGTCTCGTAGACACAGCACTACCTAGAAAATATAGCCTAACGCACGGCGTAAAGGTCCGTTCACACTCTTGCGACCTCTTAAACCTGGGTTCCTTAAAACTTCTTAAACCAGAGGACACGCTGACATTGTGGCGCCATCTATGCGGTGACCCTGGAACTGCATTTCACAAGAGCGAAGGTTTTGCGGGATTTCCGAGGTCAAATGTGCGTAATGCCCATAGAAAGGCTCGTTTATAACATCGACAAAAGTTTTTCGAGCCAAGAAAGAAAGGATAATGCGCGAGATAAATAAAAAAATATGCCGGACCGCCGAGTTCACACTGCTACCCAATAGATGGCGCTAGTGTGTCCTCTGGTTTAAGAAGTTTTAAGGAACCCAGGTTTAAGAGGTCGCAAGAGTGTGAACGGGCCTTAAGATAATACTCTATAGATGAGGACAGCTCGCTCCTCGCGCAGTGCAAATAAAGTTCGCTTTTCACTCTCTCTCTTTCTCTCTCTCACTATGGTTTCAAGCGGCGCCGGCAGATGACTCGTCGACCCGTGGGTACGGCAAAGAAAGCTCGGGCCGCCTCATGCTCGACACGCGCAGAGCTCCAGCGAGGTTGTCGCTCGTGCAGAAAGACCACGGTGTACTGGGGTGTCATGGCAACAAGATAGTTTTTTTCGCTCTCACACAGTTTCGCCGTTTGGCCGCCGGCGACACTGTCAGCCGCGGGCACGGTGGCAGCGGAATGATGCAGCCTTTCGGATGCCCGTCGAAAGAACACTATCTGATTCCTCGCGCCGCGCGTTCAGCCCCGTCGTGTCCTCACCTGAAGAGTATTATCTTACACCGTGGCCTAACGCCAGCTCCTCCGCTAATTGCCCTACGCACGTTTTCCAAAGCACCCCCCTATCACTTATCTATATTTTAGTAGGCTGGATCGCGGATCGGGAGCCCGTCGGTGTCGCCACCGGCGGCCATTGCTTGAGACCAGGCAATACACGCTATGGGAGAAACGGACAAAAGTAAGAATATTGAAGCATGTACGCTGTGCTCGGAGGCGGTTATTTCATGGTGCGCTGCGATCCTTATGTCGGGTGTTTGGAGATCGAATCGGTATTTGTCAAACGCTCGAACACCGATTAAAAGAATGAAACGTACCGGAGCACCTACGGCTGAGCTGGCAAGCTTGCTCTCGGAGTGGAGTAAACAAAGGAACTTGCCGTCAATGGGATCGTCCTCGGGGAAGCCCAGAAGTTGATGAATAACAAAGAAGTTCGATCTCGATAGTGGCTTTCCGGGAGTGAGCGAATTCCGCGTAGCAAAGCCTTCGAGCTTGTCGTCCGCTAAATCCAACTCGACGAAACCGCCACCGACTCCGTTGTAACTCTAGGTAACTCTCGCCTCATTGAGCTGCACTACAGCGGAGTCACTCTCGACCACAAAATATATATTTATAAGAACGGCGAGGGCCGTCAGTTTTAATGTTTGTACGCAAGCTATTTGACGTGCTTATCGGAAAGCAGCTTAAAAGTTCTAGTGTCGACAACAGCTTAGAAACGAGGGAAACGGCACTTCTTCTCGTTTTTCCCATAGAGTCCCATGCATTTTGTGGTGTCAATCAATGGTCGCCGGCGGCGACACTCGGCTCCAACTGCCGAGGCCGCGGTCCGCGATCCAACCTGCTACAATAGAGATCAGTGCCCCCTATAGGAGGTATTCACTGGCCGCCATATTTGAGGTCACTGTTTAGAGCGCATGCTCAGAACGTGCTCGCATTAATAGGCTGCCAAGACCAGCAAACTTGGTGGTGCGGAATGCACGTGGCGAAAGAACTGTGGAAGCTCGCGTTCAGCACGCGCTCCGCAGCCGAGCACACAGCTATGGCCGCCAGTGAATACTCCCTATAGTTCCCGCACGGATTGTATAGACCTTTCCAATGTTTACAAACGCACAGCCCAGCGTGCGATCTCCACAGCTCAGCACGCGCGTGTGCGTCGCTCCGGAAAACGAGCAAAGCACGCGCCATACGCACGAACACTGGAAATGGCACCGGCCATACGCTCTTTCTTGGAAAGGTCTATTAGCGGCGAGAAGTTTTGGTGGCGCCCTCCTGTGGTTCCCCCTTGTGACGTCATTACCTTGCAAACAACAAGTTCGATGGTGTTTGTTATTAGCATGGTGGAAGCTTGAAATCATTGCGCTCTCAAAGGAACACTGCCAACACCGTCAAAATTAAAGTTCTTTCATTCCTCTTATTTCCGTCGATGAGGAATCCTTTGCTGACGTCAAAGTCAGCATTCGACCAATCGTGGAGGGCCGACCACCGCGACGCTTTCGATCGGTCACGTCGCCAATACACAATTCCAATATTTACGAGTCCTCAGCCCAGCGTGCGATCTCCTCAGCCCAGCACGCGCATGTTCGTCGCTTTGGAAAGCGAGCAAATCACGCGCCATACGCACGAACACTGAAAATGGAACAGGCAAAGAGCCCTTTTTTTGGAAAGGTCTATGCTCTGTTCACCCTTGAGATGAGACTGCAGCCAAAGCTATAAGCGCGAGCTAGGCCGCGCTCCGGACATTGAAACATGCATTGCTAGCGCGAGTGCTCGTTCTGAGGAAAAACGCTTCAAAGCAGCGGCCTCGAGCTCTCGCGCTTGTGGCATCGGCTGCAGTCTCAGCGTAAAGGCCTGTTCACACATGCAGCGGAGCGCTACAAGCGTAGCGCTGACCTCGCGCTGGGTGCGTGCTGACGGGTGCGTATACCAGCTTTGTATCGCACCGTCAAAACTGTTGCTCATGGCCGGCGATAAGCAGTGGACGGCACGTGAGCAGCGCTACATAAGCGCTTCGCTGCATGTGAGAACCGGCCTTAAGGGTGAACGTAGTATACAAAGCGCAAGTTCGTCTGCTTTTTAGGGGCGAAGCTCCTTAGGGGCTAGCCATGTCCGTATGTCCGTCCAGCGTCCGACGTCCGGTGCTCGTGCTCCTGCTCGTTAACTAACGTGCTCACGAACACGTGAGCACGTGCTCACGTGCTCGTGTAGGAAAAAAAATTATGAAAAGAAAAAATAAATAAATGAATTGATGACAAAAAAAAAATGTTTGCGCAGTCGACAGGATTCAAACCTGTGCGGGGAGACCCCAATGGATTTCTAGTCCAACACCTTTACCACTCGGCCACCAATGCGGGACGAGTAGGGGGCTCTGAGATCTGGTAGTAACTCAAGAGCTGGGGATGTCATGGATGAAACGTTGCACGTAGCCGCTCAACGTCTATACAGGAGAGGGCTCTGCGGTCAAATGCGTATATAATCGCGTTAAACTTTGCATGCATTGGCTCAACGTTTATAGACGAGAGGGCGCTGCGGTCAAGTGCTCAAATGCGTATATAACCACGTTCAATACCACACATTCTCTTTCTGACATGGATGAAAACGAACGAAAGGCTCGGCATGCTGCGGCTCAGCGTCTACGCAGACAAGCACCACCAGAGCTTTGCCCCAATCAACATCATTCACCACGTGGAGATGCGGTCAATTTTTTTTTTTTTTTTTTCACAAGTGTTGTGATGATGACAGAACGCCAAACTCTTATTGGCTGATCGAAAAAAAAAATCAAATAGCGGGTAGACCTTAAGGCCTCTATAGCGTTGAGTCCTTTCAATTGAAGCCAATCAGAGCTCGGCGTCGTTCTGACGTCATCGCAACTCCCGCGCAAGAAGCAGACGACTAGCTTTCCGTATACGGCGAGCAAGCGTTCCAAAACGCGTCTTCGACGCATCGGAACGCAAGAGAGAGCACGCCAGTCAAAGAGCAACATGAAGAGCGTACAGGGAACGCGCAATGAGGAGGTGACCACGCACGTGCCGCCGTTGGTTCATGTCAGGGGTAAACAAAAGCACGTGTGCGCGTTTGGGGGGCTAAATAAAGGAAGACCGCACAAGAACCGTGCACGAAGAGAAACTGAGGGAGAGAAGGAAACGAGAGCGTGCAGTGATGTCAGAGCACTGATCTCTGATTGAAAGAATTAGTGGGCAGAAGCAAAGGCTACCTGCTTTTGTAACCAGCCATTGCCTCCCTCCAATCAGAGCTACGCGCTTTGTGGTCACCGCACGCTCTCACATCCTCCCCTCCTTCAGTTCTCCCTATACGGATACTTGGAAGCAGGTGGAACATCACACGCATGTGAATTGCATGTTTACACGCACGTACCTCGAGCCAGCATTATTTAACCCTAGCGGGAAGCGCATTCGAGATGCTGCCTCGCCATAGACCCACAGCACGCTCAATCTCCGTGCGCCGCACGCGGCCGCACGCGCGTCCACATCCACTTCCGGAGGACACGAACACCACTTGACCAGCTGCCGCATTCGCCCCTTCCGTTTATTTCTGATCTTTGGGGGCTCTGCGCCGCGGAACCCTGGGAAGAAATTGGGTTAAACGAATCTGTGAGAAGAACATGTTATTCGCTGGCGCGCAGTGGCGGCCCAGCGGGAATTGCCGAAACATCAGGAAGGAGCAAAGAAGCTCGGACCGTCCTGCGCCCTCTGAAGGGCTAGATCGCCGGCGAGCTTCTCGGCGCCGAGCGAAAGTAGGTGAAGCTTTCGGAAGTCGCGGGGGGGCCACGGGAAATGCTAATTTCCTTAAGCGGAAGCGAAATGGCCGCCCGACTACCGATGGGGGAAGAAGATCGCTGCGAACTACGAGCCGATTTCGTCCCCGTCAAGTGAGTCGATCGTATACGTTATCAGACTCGCTTCTGCGACCGGTAGAAATGTAACAACAATATCACGTCACAAAAAAAAAATCTACATATTTTGTTTAGCGTACGATTTGAAACTTTTTTTGGTTTTGTTATGCTGCGATAGATGTTATCGGCGATGTTTCGCAACGGATCTCGTGTGTGTCTCGCGAGTACGTCACGCACTAAATTTAGAGAGGAATTACAGTGTCGTGACATTTTGGCATCACAGTGTCACATGGCGTCATGTTACATAACGCCAGATTCTCTCTCTGAATTTAACAGATATCACGCTATATTTAGCGCGAATTTAGAGTCCCATGACGTCGTGGTGCCACGTGACGTCACAGTGTCGCTTGATGTCATGACGTCACATGATGTCACACTATCCCGTGAGCCCCGTCCGCTCAATTTATCGCGACGTAAGTCTCATAAATGTATATACGACAGCGGAACTGAGCGCATCAGTGTGCAGTGTTTCGGCTTTCGCCCCAATTTATTATCAGGACACGGCAAGAAACCTGAAATTATTATCTTAATCGTTTGCGGCGAGATTAGATGGGAGGAGTTGGTACACCAACATCGCTGCAACCAGGAAAATGTATGGCGAAGAAACGTCATCGGTGCTACTGCTCGTTACGACAGGAACCAGCTTTACGTCGTCTGGCATGGGGTGCTGGGGCTGTTGGCACTTCACCTGGGCGCAGCGAGGTCAGACGTTCAGTCACGAAAATCTCGCTTCTCCTCCTCCTCCTCCTCCTCCTTCTCCTCCTCCCCCTCCTTCCTCTCGTGCTTTTTCCCTTTCAATTCCTTTTATTTGCTTCAGCTCACGCGTTCTTTTCGCATGATCCTCCCTCACTGAACCTCATAAACTGGCATCGAACCCCGGATGAACCGAAAACAATTTCTCTGGTTTTTTCTATGTCGTTGTCCTTTTGCCTGCCAACCAGCTGTCTCGTTAGTCAATGTGTGTTTGTGTGTGTGTGTCTGAAATCATGACACCCTGTTTGTCTTGTCAGCCTGATTTGCATAACAGGACGGGGGTTTAATGAATCGCTCGAAGCGCTTCCTGGCATTCGAGGTGACTTGACTTCGCTGTGCCGCGTGATTATTGCGCCGGATTAGTTCGGGTGGAGAGACCAGCCCATTTTTACGTTTGCCTTCCTTTAAATATGGTTTATTTATTTTTATTTTTATGGTTGCAGGAACACAGTGGCGGTCTGACGTCGAGTCAAAGGCGATGCGAAACACGCGTTCGAGTCATGAGAAAGAGGTCGTAGATGTCGATTGCTATTTCCTTTACCTTGTCGCGCCTGAGTATCGCTGATACGAAAGGGCCGCGACAAGCTCGTTTTATCTGGTGACTCCGGAATCGTGCTCGATTTAAAGCTTATTATCTGATACTCACTCGCTTATGCATAATGTGTTATGAGTTTAACTTCTTTGTTGGCCGATCCCGTGGGACCTACTCTTGGGAACATCCCGAAGGAAGCTACTTGAAGCGTGAAACACATGGTCTTGGGCGTTGGACAGCCAGGTACCTTAATCACACCCTATTTGCGAATGACCGGAAAAACGGACATACGAGCTATGGACAAGGTGTGTCACGTGTTCTATAGTTTAGTTTTTTTCACGACAGTTTAATCAAGGCTTTTGAAATAACTTGTCCCAAAATATTTTTAAAAAAAAACGCTGACGCACACTACATTTATTTAACCATTAATGTACTGTTCACAGACCTGTTGAGCAAGTTAAGATCTTCTTGCGTTGCGCCAAACTGGCTAATTTGCGCATAATAAATAGCAAACTTTTTATATATTACTTTGCGAGCGAGCCGACTTTTACAAAAAGCATGGTGACAGACATTCCGTGATGTGGTTTCCCTCAAGGTATTCTTCGTGTGTGTAAATCTCGCGCGCTTTAATGAAGACGCGAAAAGTTTCAAATCGCCACGTGACTTGGGTGCTATCATGGCCGTGCAAAGGTAATAGCAAAAACAATTTTGTGTACGTTTTCATTACTTTTTTTTCCCGTAAATCCCAGCACAGACACAAAGTTTAAGATTCCGGATTAAGCACTCTAAACCAACTGAATCAATACAAACAGGAAACACAGGACTAAATTAGCGCTAAAAATAGTAAGGTAACAAGAAGGAGTCGTGTGGGAAAAATAAGAATCAAACATATAGTTTAGGACATTGCAACAATCGTATTGATCTAAAAGAACATTATTCGTATTACAAAGCTCAACTTGACTGGATATATGATCGCTGAGGACACACCAAAGTTTCGGGATTATTTTTTAGAAGAGTAAAACTGTACAGACTTGCTTTGTTTGTGCGACAGATTGTTTATACTCAGCATCAGCAGCTTCGCAAGCGCGTCAGCGCTCGGCAATTTTGTTGAATTCGCGTGTTGAAATAACCTTTCCTTTTTATTTCGTAGACGCTTAAGGCGTGCATTAAACCATGGTGCCTGCGAATTAGAGCGAATGCACTTTGGGGGATGCACTGGCTTATTAGATCACTAACTTCTTGCTTCAAGAACGACCTGTTTTAAACCGTTCACGTATCAAAACAACGAATGTAGTCTGTTATAAGCGTTTTTAATTCGTTATTAATTGAAACAAAATCGGCATTCTTGTAGTCGCAAATAATTTTGAGGCAGTTCGAAACTAAAATTACTTAGATGACAAAAGGGAAAAAAATAATGTTAGTATGTGCTAGAGGTGTCTCCTATCTTAATTTTAAGACCTTAGCGGGAAGCCAATGGGTTCAACGAGATGGCGACACCAGCACCAAATGCTCCAAGCTAGAGCATTTGTATTCGTTGCTGTTTTCACGAGCTTGCACTGACGGTGACTCGCGGCACGAGTCATATAGGACCGAAGCGCTCAAGTTTCGCCGCTGACTACAGCGCCATTCCAGCCCCTGGCGGGACGCCCCAATCCGAGTGGCTCGTTGATTTCGCCTCGTTTCTTTGTCGTAGGCGGGGGGGTACGCTAGTCAATAATATTAATTGCGATAAAGAAGATATAAAAGCCCGGCTAGCACAAATATTTCGTTGTTGATTGCAGTAACAACCTCCGATATTGTTGTAGTCGGTGCTTAAAATTCTACAGCTTCCCTGAAAAGCCGGACGAGACTCGAACGGCGCCAAGCCTGAACCACGGCAGTGCTCCGACAAAAGTAAGTTTCTCGTTCGTTGGACGATCAGTTTTGCTAGATACTCCGAAAAAAACGAAATGGAATTGGTGTCATAACAATAACAGCATGACTACCGAACGCGTGAAAGACAGTTGACAGGAAATGCGTGACGGAATATTTGATTTACGTGCGCGTCTGTCGCTTCCCCTGAGGTATTTGACGGGCCTCGATCGCAATGTTGGATTCCTTCGGCACGATTATTTCAACTATAATCACTGGAAGGATGAGAACGGCAGGGAGGAGCTTCAGTTCCTCCAGCGCTAGCTTCCAACCTTCGATAGGGCTTCGATCTCGCGAGCCTCGAGCGTGCAGCCAAATCGCAGCGAAGGGCAACGAAGACGTGCTGGAGGTCGGCCGTTCAGAAGAGGCGCCCTTCCGTTCTTACTTTGTCAGCAGTCTTGTAGCTAGGGGAGGTGCTTTTGGGGGTTGCGATTACAGCTTTTTCCTGCCGTGTGTTTCTTAATCGCTGTTCCCGTTTATTTAGCTGTTATAGCCATCATGTACGACCCTATGATAAACACGTGCATCCCGCCCTCCCAAACAACACACACGAGGAATGCACATCCAAGCCGCTTCTTCTAGCCCCCTCCCCCCCCCCCCCCCCCTTAAAAAAAAAAAAAATCTTGACTACGTTTTTACTTGTCAGGGACAATATAGTTTTTATTATTTCGTGTCAATTTTCCGCTGATCACACCAGAGATCTTATAATATTGATTTATTTTTCAGTAGGGTGGTTCAGTTTTGATTCCGCCAACGTCAGCGAGGATCTATAGCGTGCACTTCGTGAACACCTGCAAGGACGACGCTGAGGATCATCATGCAACAAGTTACTAGACGAAATGCCAGCTGAGGTGACCTTAATTGAATAAAGACTAATTGCAGGGAACCTACCAACCCTGTAATTGCTCGTGAAAGATTCTTAGTTGATTTAAATTGTTAAAACAGAAGTTCGGGCGAGTTGGTATAGTTCATGACGCACGAGGACACAGCGCACCCGTATCAAACACTAGGACAACGTTCACAGTCACACCAAAAGAAAGAAAGGGACACTTACACAGCGCTGACTTCTACTCTTTGTATATTCCCGCCTTTTTCTCTTCTTTCACGTCTAATGCAGAACCTAGGCCTCATCTTTTTCTTTCTTTGCTGAAGGTTAACTGTAAAAATTCTAAGCTAGAAATTGAAAATTAAAAATTACTGTAGATCAATGATGCAAAGCTAAGTAATCCAGCTCTTTTTGTGACAGCGCTATAGATGGATTGCTAATACACCTGCCGTTTTGCCTGGCAATGTTCTCCGCTTCTATTATTTCCCTTGTGAGATGGTCTCGGCTCCTTGCCAACACCACACACTTGCCAAGTTCCGCTGTGCACCCACAGTCCCGAATGTGTATGCCAACATTTCCAGAGTTCTTGTTGATGGTGGCCAAGTTGTGTTCTCTAAGGCGGTCGTTTAAACACCTTCCCGTCTGTCCTATATATGTTCTTCCACAGGACAGGGGGAAGGAGTAGACCACATTTTCAGTACATCGAACGAACTTATTTCTGTGATTCGTTGTGCAGGACGTCGGTGTTCTTGAAGGAGTGTTTACCCTCTTGCACAGGCTGTAGAGCTTGTTCGGAGCGGAGAAAATAACGTCCGCGCTTACTTTGTTTGCTATTTTCTTGAGGCCATGAGAAAAATGATGGAGATATGGCACAATCACTGGTCTTTTTGTCCTGTCCCGATGACTTTTCTTAAATCGGTCATCATGCTTAAATTCTCTGATAAGTCATTCCGCCACTGATGTTAACAAGGATGGTGGATATCCTGCGCATTTTAATCGCGACACTTGCCCAACAAAGCTCCTTTGGATGGAATGGAAGCATGACTTCGTAAGAGAGTTCTTAAGGCACAACCGCGCTATGCCTCTCTTTACGAGTTTTGAATGCGCGGAGTTGAATGGCAGAAGTGGCTTCTTTCCCCTTGGCTCGTAAGTCCAGCACGTATGGTACGGTGACGTACAAAGACGAAGATCTAAGAATCTCATTAAGAATCAAGATTTAAATTAATCTTGACTCCCTCGCTCGAATGTACAGATGACCTTTCCTCGTCTATTTTGCATTCTCTATATGTGCCCGGTTCTTAGCCAGTTAAAAGTATCGTTAGTTGATTGGCAACTTCTGTAGTCTCTTCGGTCTTCGTGTTACATGTTTTGGTTTAGTCTGTACCCCAAGATTCAGTATAACTTGGCTAAAGATAGATAAGCTTAGGTGATGACTGCTTTCTTACGAACTGGGAGACATCTTTCGTGAGATTTAGAATATCATGAACAGCTGATCTGCCGTGCGAGATCCCTTCTGAAATAGGGGTTTTGGCCCTACAATTTCTCTCAGTCGTTGCTCCTCGATATGTGTACATCATCTTCAAGTGCCCTGCCGGGCATACTTCGAGTCTGCGCCAATGTCACCGTGTTAAGAGCATGGGAAAATTTTTTATATTGTCACAAGGTTGTGTGTGTTTACCTACTTATGGTTGTGATAAAACTCAATAAAAATCTTTTTCACTGTCAACAAAACATTTCTGAAAGGGTTGCATTATTCTGTTATACCGTATTTTCCAGACTATAGTCTGCAGGGGCAAATTTGGGGTAAAAAAAATAAAAGATTTTGCTTAGATTGTCCACACACGGTGCATAGTCCCCACCTGGTGCTTAGTCGTCACGAATGTCTTCTCATCGACGGCACACCTTGAGAAATGTCTGCTTTCTTAGCTCACAAGAAAGCCTATAATATACATAAATTATCATTAACATACTCTTTCATTCACGAAATCCGTCTCGTCATAATCAACGATATTGGAAAACAAAAATCTTGTATAGTCCGCACAGCCTAAAATTTCAAATTTTAAAAGTGTATAGCCCGGAAAATACGGTACATTCCTGGAAACGCTTGAAAACATGCAACGTTTTCTTTATTAATTTATGCGGCCAAGAAATATTACGAAACAAACTTTATTTAGTAAAGCAGCAATTAAACACTGACAGGCATGGATTATTGTTTCAGAAAATAAAAATTATTCTAATAATGGTAACCTATCATGTGTCACTAGTGTTTTTTTTGCTACACAACATTTTCCTCCTAAAATGTCCCACACAGGAAAGCATGAATCAAGCCCCCACCCAATATTTGAAAATCTTGCATGTGGATTGGACATCTTTAACCTGAAAGAGAAATGATTTTTTTTTTAAATCCATCCAACCGAACATTGTCATGAAAATTTGACTAAAATAATGTGCATTCATCAGCATAGGAGACATTTATGCAGGAGATTTAGTCTAGGCTAGCCTCTTTTCGTTTTCAACTGTTTTGTCCCTCTTTCTGACAGAATCTCGCGGCACATTATTGTTCAAACTCGGAGAAAATGTACCAATAATCAGCAGGAGCAGCTCCCAGTAACTGCAACCTACTGCCTCGGTGGAGTGGGACAGAAATACCTGGCCATAAATCCACGAGGTCTTTGTTCAGGTCGTGCCTGGCGTTTTAGTTCCCTACTGCTGAGGCAGGCTGATGCAGGAAGCGTGTTGAAATTAAGATCGTCGGCACAATGCTCGCACCGGTCCGCGACTCCAGCCCAGCGAGGACCTGTAGTCGCAACTGTACGCGGGGGTCTTATCTCCTCCCGGAATTATCAGCCTGTGCCCGCACGATCCCCGACACGTTAATATTTCTTCGACGTGGACGAGCCCGAAAAGCTATCGCACTCGTAGCCTCTAGTGCGAGAACGTAGTCTGCCGGTGGTCCAGGCTCAGCGACCGAAAAATAGTATCCCGACGTCGTCTAACAGGACTCACGAGAACAGTGGTTCATTGTGATTAGTAATCGTTCTTATAGGAGGAGAATGCACAATGTTATTTCAGCACAAAATTTAAACAAGTGAAGCTCACCCGTAAAGTTATTCGTAGACGCCGCACGGCCGTTCTTGCGAGGCGGACCGGACTCGTTGGCGGGGAAATCAACCGCTTCCTCGGCGGAAGATGCGTGTTATTGAAGCTTCTCTATCGTTTCTTGACTCACCATGATAAATAATTCTCGCTCGCTTTCTATCCTTCTCTAAGTCTTCACCGTACGCTCGAAACACCGGCGACGCCAATGCAACGCTACGAACGCGACCAACGCGACACGACCATGTGTTGTACTGCGGTGGCGCTACCATCGCAATTTCGAAGCGCCCCCTGGTTGGGGAATCGATTCTATGCTTGATTTTGCCGAGATCAGTGTTGCCATTTTGCCGGAGAACAATCTGCGTGAATAGACCGATCTCACCAAACGTTCGGTGCATGCGTGACGCCGCCATAACTTTAGTTCGCAGGAGGCAGGCAACAGTGCACAAGACGGCTCGTGCCGCCTCATGCTCCACACGCGCAGAACTCCAGCGAGGTTGTCGCACGTGCAGAAAGCCTGAGGCTCCCTTGATACATTGCGGCAGCGGTGGCGTAATCAAACTGGCTGGTGAGATCGGTCTATTGGGGGGTTGTGCGGATATTTATACAGCGTTTAGTTGATCACTCATTTCAATGTTGCGACGAGTCACTCGCTGTAGATGAGCAATCTAGCCAGTGCAGTACAACCGGTAGCCTGGGGTCTTTAAGTGCACCACGCAGTAGTGAGGTCTGCGTGAGATTTCTGTCTGCTGCACCACACAAAGAATAGGACCATTAAGAGACGACGCATGTTGGGCGTAGCGATGCCATGGCAACGTGCTGTGTCTCGCCACCGCGCGACGAGCTTTCACTTTCAATCTTAGAGTGACCGCGGCCGCTTCCACGACCTCTGCAGTCAATCTAGCTTTAAGAACGTGCTACGTAACCTTGTACTCCACCAGTTGTCACATTGAAGAGTAACACGCCCTCAGTAAAGCCCCTTGATGTGTTTGTTTGTCTTGCAAGCGGCATCAAATCATCAAATACGACAATGCACTAGCCCGTGCCTCGTGCGACGTTTTGAAGCGAATGGTGGCGAAGCACTAAAATGAGCGGCTATGGAGCGGCCCCTGAAAGCAAACTGCGGTGCGGCTCTCGCTTGTGATGTGTCTCTCTCGCATTCGCCAGCCGTAGTTGTGGGTATTTGCAAGAAATGCCTAGCGTGAATTTTATCCAGGGACTTTACCTCACAGCGCTGGTTTGGCTTCCTTGGCTTCTATCGGACACTCAACATCTCACTCAATTTCGGACACTTAGCATCTCACTCGATTTTAAGCACATCTAATGTTTGAGAAAAAAAACACGCGCTGTGGTGTATTTGAACGTGAGAGTTAAGGCCGTATTACATTTGATTGTCAATCTCTTCAGAAATCCCATGTTTTTCACATTCGATACGTGCGTAAACCAAAACGAGCGTTTATGATGATCCCGTGACAACCGTGAATGTGGTCATCCACATGTACAGGGCCAGTCCAGGTGAAAATATGAAGTGGTATTTCAAGTGTACCACTTGTTTTCAAGTGGTACCACTTGCAAGTCAAGCGGTACCACTTGCAAGTTAAATGATACCACTTGCAAGCCAGGTGGTACCATTTGCAAGCCAAGTGGTACCACTTTCACGTCAAGCGCAAGCCAAGTAGTACCACTTGGGCTTTAAGTGGTACCACTTGGGTTTCAAGCGGTACCATATGGGTTGCAAATGATGCCATATGAGCTTCAAGTGCTACCACTTGGTTTGCAAATGGCGCCAGTTTACAAAATCACCTACATCACTAATAAAACAAGGGAAAGCTGTTCCTCCAAGTTCAATCTACAAAAAGTTTCAGGTGTCCTAAATATGTTGCTTTTAGTTAAAAAAGCCAAGATCAGAGACAATGAATGTAAAGATTTTTCAAGAAAAAGTGATACATCCACACTTATTTGAGACGCAATTCAAATATTTTCACAAGATTTCACACATGTATACACTGTGATAAAGGTCTATGCATATTGATATGCTACATTTCGCATGAGTACAATTTTCTCAAAACACGGGGAGAACAAATCTTTCATACGAGTTTCACTAAATATTAGAAATTATGCAAATCTGTTCCCGCAAACTGTAATGCACTTCATGGAGGTCTTTTCTTTAAATTGAAACATTTGCAACAAGACATTTCTTAAGCTTGAGCTCAAGAAACGCAGAGAATGGCGAGTCTTTTTTTCACATATTCGGATAACTTCGTCTTGTTCTACGCTATGTGTTCATTCACTTACTTCTTCATCATCATCGTTTCTGAATAAAGAGTCTCATGAGAGCAGCAGAGGTGACTTTACGTTCCTTCCCGACCCGCCGGGTCCACCGAGGACTCTACATTCGTTTGACGACGGGATGGCCGGCGGATTCGGCATCAAACCTCCTCAAGACTTCTTGAGTAAACCAGGGAAGTCTGATATTTCCTGGGAGCGATGGATTTCGCTCTTAGAATGTTTCATGGGGGCATGGGGTGCTCACGCACTGCTCTCGGAATGTCGTCGATGCCTGCTCCGCCACTGCCTGGGAGTGGACGGTCAACGGGTCTTCGTCACGTTCCTTTCCTCCCGCGCTGTCGCGGTGAAGTCGCCAGCAACAACGTCAGCGGCAGCTGCTTTTAGAACTCCGCTGAGAGACGCTTACCAAGAGGCTGTCGACACCCTCAGCGCGCACTTCAAAAAGTCGTGCAACATTGACCTGGAGCGTCACCGGCTCCGCCGGCGTTATAAACAGCCCGAAGAATCATTGTCAGATTATTGGACTGCCCTACGGGACTTGGCAGTTCCGACCAACTTCGTCCTCAACAGGACAAAAACATCAGGGAGCAGTTCACGGTTGGAGTTCTGTCCAGTAACATTTGAGAACGGCTGCTCGTGAACAGCAACATTCCTTTCAGCAAGTTATGGAGAGGGTCCTAAACATTGAAAGGACCAAGATTAAGGCTATAGCCTTAATCTTGGTCCTATCCAGGAGTCAGCTCCTCATAAGGAGCTGACTATTGCTACTGGAAACCAACTGACCTGCAACGTCAATCACGCCGCTCAAACGCCTAAGTGGCACGAGGCAACTCATCGCGACGATTGGCTTTGCGTGAATTGTGGATTTCGCGTTGATCGTTACCAAACCTACGATACCCTTTTGACCCACAGTACCGCGTGCATAGGGGAACCACCATCGGCTCCTATCAAGCAGCATAAAACAATGAAGCAGACCAAACCAACCATAGTAGCCAAAGACATGGCGCAAGCGATTTGGGGTCGCGTGGGACTTGCCCAAAGGACTTATGGGGGAAAGCTGGCACCGAACGAGAAACAAAAACAAAATGTGGTGGTTCAAAAGGAACTGAGTCCCTTCAAAGTTAGCCTTATCATAGGTAAATGAGTTCAGCCTGTTCAATCATCTGACTGTATCCCCATGAGCTGTTATTAGATTAGTTTTTTTTTTCTGTTGTCTTTGCAGAAACAGTGCAACATTGGGGACACCAGAACAAGGTGCCTGTTCAGCAAGTTTTCACTAATATGTCGACGGTCCTGTCAGAAAAGAACCAGGACTCCTGAAAAGCTCTGAGGCGCATGGGTCTTGAGGATTTTTAATCTTCATCAGTCCAAGTACTTCTGCTCTACAAGAACTCTCAACTGCCAAATAAAAGTAAAAAAGACTAACATATGGCGTTGTTTTTGTGCATCTATATGACAATGATACTGTTTGCAAGTGGTACCCCTAGCAAGTGGTACCAATACCACTAGAAGATGGTATCATTTGCAAGTGCTAGTGGTACACTTGCTAGTGGTACCTGTTCAATAAACCACTTGCAAGTGGTACCACTTGCTAGTGGCACCAATTGCTAGTGGTACAGCTTGTTGGTGGTACCACTTGCTTGTGGTACCTGTTCAATAAACCACTTGCAAGTGGTACCACTCGCAAAAATGTCCACTTGGGGCGATCGGCGGATCGGTCTGCGCTCTTGGGTCGCGAGCACTTGCCACGCGCGGAGAATCGAGAACTGATTCACCGCCAACCGTAACCACACTAGAAGCGGATCCGCGTTCGCAAAGCGATTGCGAACGCGGTTGTATAAAGGTCCAGTACAATTGCACACGCACTTCATGTCGTCGAGTGCGCGTGCAATTGTACTGGATCTTTATACAACCGCGTTCGCAACCGCTTTGCGAACGCGGATCCACTTCCAGTGTGAATGAGCGATAAAGGTCCGTTAGCTAGAGGGACCTTTATGATCGTGTGAATCGATCTGTATTAAGTCCGGAATAGCTTCGCGGTAACGGCCGCGGTCATATAATACTGAAAGTGAAAGGAAGGCACGCGGCAGCGTTAACAAGGCCTTGCGCGTTGCCATAGCATCAGTACGTCCTACATCATCGTCTCAAAATCATTCTTTAGACGGCAATGAAATCTCGCATTTCTCCAGCAAAGCCGTTGGGCAAAGCCGATCTCGGCCGCACCCTTTGTCTAGCAAACGGCACGTGCCGCAAGGCGTTTGATGAAACACCAGTTTCTGTTCCTACGAAGCCAATGCATAGTCCCATATAATAAAAAGCTATGGCCAAAGCTTGTGGAGTCCATGAACTCGCGCAGCTTGAAGGCGGCTCAAGTTTGTACACGTACACTCTTCACTTTCTTGAAATAACATAGAATGCAAGCTGAATTGCGGTTCTGGGTCACTCTGCTCGGATAGCTCGCTGTACGGCTTTGAAAGTAAAAGGAAGGCGCACGGCGTTGAGGCATTGTGTCTTGCCATGGCACCACGACGGCATAGATACATTGTCACAATTAGGGGTCTAGTCACATCGTCTGAAACCACTCAGGCGAGTCTGTGGACAACTTCGTCTTCTTCAGCGGTACGTAATCACACTCGAATGGCGCCAACTCATTAACTGGGCCCGAGCCTGACGACAAGCGTCGTTCGACGCGTTGGCTGGACACGACTTCCAGCCGAACTCGTCCTCACTGTGATGACATCAAAATTCTATTGCACAGATTTTGACTATTTTAGGTGTGTTGATTCAGACCCATTCTCTAGACAGCAAGAAAATCTTGCAGTTAACCGCCACAACCGATCTCGCTCGCGCCGCGTGTCAAGCTGTAGCCGCGCGCTCTTCACTTCTTCTGAAATGCCCCACGCATCAGCTCTTGCGCTTGCTCACGTTGCACGTAAGCAATAGATGCTAAATAAAAATAAGAATTACAAAAAAGTCAAGAGAAAACCACTCTTAGCCTTTTGGTAAAACGCTAGATGTAATGCACTGTTTTGGCTTCTTTTTAAAGGCGAAGCTCCTTACCCCCCATTCACACTGGAAGCGGATCCGCGTTCGCGAAGCGGTTGCGAACGCGGTTGTATAAAGATCTAGTACAATTGCACGCGCATTTAATGTCATCAAATGCGCGTGCAAATGTACTGAATCCTTATACAACCGCGTTCGCAACCGCTTTGCGAACGCGGATCCGTTTCCAGTGTGAATGAGCCCTTAGGGGCTAGCCATGTCCGTATGTCCGTCCGCCGTCCGGCGTCGGGTGCTCGTGCTCCTGCTCGTGAGCTCACGTGCTCACTTTTTTTTTTTTTTTTTTTTATTTATTTCCAGGATACATATAATACACATATTGATAAAAATAATGTGCCCCGAAAACTGAAACTGTTGCAAATTACTTAACATGTAGAAGTGGTTAAAAGCCTATCAGCCAGGCTTGGCTGAAGGTCGTTGTGATGGTGAATTTAAAAGGTTTTGAGCGTGGCTAAATCGTCCAGAACTGGCAACCATTCCACATCAATATTTATCTTTTTGTAACATTCTCTTAACCATTTGATAGTTTCAATGAAGTAATCTCGGGGGTTGCGTGCGTCAACATCAGCATGCCGCACCGCCATTCTGCTCTTCCATATGCCGTGGAGCCCCAGGAGCATGATTATGTCGTAGGGCACAGGTTCACGCTCTATTGTTAAGAACCGGATTCCTTGAGGTGACAGCGGGAGCTCTTTCTTTATGGTGCGCTGAAGCACGTCCCAGAAAAGAAGAGCATCCCAGCAGCCCAAAAAGACATGCTCAATGCTCTCCGGTTGTTTGCACAAACTACAATTTACCGACCAGTAGAGGTTCATGCCTTTTGCATCCAGAAAAGTCTTTACTGGCAACGTTTCGCTGTGTAATTTAAAAAAGAAAGTTTTAACCGCCGCTGGTACCATAGCGTTCTTGACTCGCTGTAACACATCTCCCGGGGCCCCAGAGCCTATGGACCTATACCTTGGCATGGGCAGCAACATGGCCACTAGGTCACGCGTCAAAGTTTTGCGTGATACACTACACAAATAGTTCATAGAAAAACGAACGAACAGAAAACGGCAGGCAGATACAACTTCGCGCAAAAAACCGGACAGCGGTCCGCACCGTGCCCGGCAGGACGAAACAACAAATCCCGGTAAAACGTCAAACAGCCTTGTCTGAATAACGGTTCGAAGAAAGGGATCACGCTGGTCACGGACAAAGATAAAGCGTGAGACGAGTTGTCGAACAAATACGTGACACAGTCCGACACCCCCCGCTTTGGGCTTAAAAAAGGTTGGTACGGCGAGTTCGCTCCCATTGGGACGCCCAAATAAACACTGCAAATACACGGTGAATCCGCTGGATGTTAATTCTAGAACACTGCAGCACTTGAAGGACATACCACAGTTTGGACAGAAGAAACACATTGCACACAGTCGCTCTCGCGAAAATGGACAAATCTCTCCGTACCCACCTCTCTGCAGTGGCCTTAAGTTTGGCTATTTCTTCTCGCCAGTAATTTGTGGGCTCACGGTAATGTTCCAGAGGTACACCTAGGTACTTTGAAGGCGTCCGTGACCATTGAATATTCCCAAAAACAACTGGAGCCGTCATCCACTCACCATGCCATAACCCCACGAACTTGGACCAATTCACCGCGCAGGCGGTGACCTCACAAAACCTCTTGGTCAATTCAACAGCTTCTAAAACACTTTGAGGGTCTGAACAAAAACATGGCAACGTCGTCTGCGTACTGCTAATATTTTAATCTCACATTCCTGTAGAGTAAAGCCCCTAATATTTTGAGATTGAATGACGCAGCGGCAAGTAGGGTTCTAGGTAGATTGCGAAAAGCAGGGGCATAAGGGACATCCCTGCCGCACTAAAGAGCGGACGTTAATCCCGGAACAAACTGTTTTATTAATTACTAGTCTAGTTTTGCAGTTTACATATGCCATCCTTACCCCCTCAAGCAGCACAGAGCCAACTCCCACATGTTGTAAAATGAAAACAGAACATCGTGGCGCACCCGATCAAATGCTTTTTCAAGATCTATCTGAAGTATAGCCTACTTTCCGATAATTGGCGTCACAGACCTCTAGAACACTTCGAGTAGTGTGTATGTTTGTGCCAATGCTACGACCCTTTATCCCACAGATTTGGTGCGGCTCTACTATTTTCCATATAACATGCTGCAATCTGCGGGCTAAAACCTTCATTAGCACCTAATAGTCAACGTTTTCCAGGGTAATTGGTCTGTAATTACTAGTACTACGAAGCTTATTGGCTTCATTACACTTCGGTATCAAGACTGTGTGCATCCACAAGTAAGAAAGTGGTAACCCTTTATTTTGATAGGACTGAGAAAAAGCCCTATGCAGAACCGATGCAATTCCCGGCTTAAACTTCTTATGGTTTAAACTTAAACTTTAAACTTAAACTTCTTAAACTTCTCAAATCATCCGGCCCCGGTGACTTGCCAACGCTTAGGTCATCCATCGCTTTCTCGACCTCTGATAAACTAATTGGTTCTTTCAAGAACGTCGTGGTATCTCTATCTAGCTTCGGCTGACTTGGCGAAAATTCCGTATCAAGCCCCTTTTCTTTTGGTATTTTCCTATCAAACAAATGTGTATAATACTCAACAAAAGCATGCTGGATACAGTCCTGATCTCGAGTTACTGCGCCTCTGTACTCTATTTCTTCAATCCGGTTCCCGCTAGCATACTGTTTTTCCAACGCAAGTGCCCTCTTTGTGGGCGTTTCCCCGTCAATCAAGTTCTTAGCACGGGCTCGAACGATTGCCCCTTTATATCTCTCTCCATCTATTATCTCAAGCTTAGCCTTGATAGTGCTTATGTCGTCTTTGAAAGCTCCTGGCATTCTCTCCTCCTCTACATAAAGCCTTTGTAAATCCTGTCGAAGACCGTTCTCTACCCTTCGCTCTTCCCGCTTTATGTTAGTTGCTCGTTCAATCGCATCAATCTTAACTTGCTGTTTAAATAGTTCCCACTCCTCACATATGTTATTTTCCAAAACGCCTTCTAGTTTGCCTAGCTTACTTTCGATTTTCCCTATCAATTCTTGGTCCTCGAGGAGCTTTGCGTTTAACTTCCACAACTCCCACCTAAAACTAGGTTGTTTCTTACGCTGACCCAAGGTAAAGCTCACCAAACTGCGATCGCTGAACGAGACATGACTGGCCGCGAAGTCGTTACACTGGGGTATTAAATCCGCTGAAACATATACCCTATCAAGCCTGGCATGACTGCTGCCTTGATGTTGCGTGTAAAGGACCCGACGTCCCGGTGATATGAAGGGTGCCAGGTCTTTGAGCCCCTTATCTTGAATCAAGTGATTTAAAGCTTCACTAGACCGATCACTATTTCGCCTTTGATTTGTCCGGTCTCCTGGCATACAGACACAACTAGAGTCTCCCAGCAATATCGTAAGTCGGTCACTGATTACAAATCTGTCAATATATTCGAACAAGGCGCGTCGCTCACTCTCCAAGTTTGGCGCATAAATGCAGATAACCCTCTATTTTAGATTTCGAAAAAAAAAAAGTTACAAAGAACAAGCCTTCCCGATTCACACGATACAACATTCTCTTCGATGAATCCAGCAGCTCTCCTCAAGAAGTGACAACATCCTCCGGATCTTCCTACAGCATGGCTGATGCAGACATTGTACCTCGACGTAAACGGTTTCACCAGAAACTCGGTCTAATGGTGAATTCCGCTCGCAGATCTCGAGCGCTCCAAAACCGCTCCATTTGGAGCGCGCATATTCCGCTCGCAGATCTGGCTTGACTTGGTCATCTTCCGCTCGTAGATCTCTGGCAGCTACCGCCCCGTGGAGCGCCTCCAACTCCGCCGAACTTGATCTGCGGGATTTGAGAGATCTACGCGGAAGTTGACAGAGCGCCACAGAGCGCGCTACGTCATTTCCCCTCCCTCAACGGTGGCGCATGCGCGACGTGGCGTTGCCGGCGACCGGCCGCGCTGGCCCAACACCGCTGGCCGCGCCGTCGACGAAGGGACGGAGTCGAGTCTGTCGAGCAGGGTTTTCTCGGATGCGTCGGTTTTTTACGCGGGATCGTGACGGCCCGAACGCTTCTACCTCGTGTTGAAAGCCGGGACAGGCGCGTGACAAATCGGAAGCGCTGACATCTGTGATCGTGAGAGGAAGAACGAGAAAAAGAACGGCAGAAAATTGGAAGGAGGCAGACGCAAGGTTAGGCCTGTTCATTTTGCCGCCACTGATTGTTTAGTTTTTTGTACGCTGCATGCCGCCGGCGTTTTCTCGTGCAATAAAGCAATTACAGATTAGGCAACGACCGTGGCAGTGGTGGTTTGTTACCTCTGTGTTTAATAAAGCCGTACCAGCAATTTTAACTCCACCGCTGGCAATCGCTGTGCGTACCCCGCCGCTTGGAGGCGGCCGAAAGGTATGTGACGGTGCCGAATGCGGACGTCTTCCTCGTTATTTGTGACATGGGCTCCGTGCTGTGGATATTTTCGCCCGTCCTGTGTCGTGTGTTATTTCTGCAGCTAAGGAACGACAGTTGTCACTGGTCGTCGGAAACATCAGTCGGCTAAGCATTGGGGGCTCGTCAAGTTCGAGCAGCGGCCATTTTGGACGACCGAGGGTGGAGCAGGGGAAGCGGGGAAGGGGTCACCTGGGGTCGCTTCAAAAAGGCGAGTTCATCTTCCGCTCGTCGATTCGGAGCGTGTCCCACGGAGCGGAATTTTTTCTCCCTCGCTGATTTTGGAAAGCGCTCCGGATCTACGAGTGGAATTCACCATAACTTTCACTTTCGACCTTCGTCTCCTGAACCACCAGGACATCTAGGTCCCTCTCTAGGAGGAGGCGACTCAGCTGACACTGTCGGCGGCGTGCCGCAAGTCCCCTGACGTTAAGGGTCCCTATGCGCAGACCAGATGTTAGTTCTGCCGTTTTAATTGCCGTCAGACCCAGTTCCCGGCGATTACCCTTTGCGTCATACCGTACCAGGGTCGATACTCACTGCGACAGACCCCTATCGCGGGACAGCGACGAGGACCGCAGTTTGCTGACGTAGCGACCCTTTTTTCCAACCAGCTGGAACTCCCCCTCAGACCACTGCTGTACCGGTGCGGCTTTTTTCGGAGACTCGTTGTCTAGTCGCCGTTTCACCTTTGAGGGATCCAGTTTCATGGCCGGCTCACACGCGATGGCCGCAGCTTCGGTGCCGGTGCTTCCCATCGCCATCACCGCCACTGCCTCCGGTGAAGGTAATCCCGTCGTTGTCGCCTGTCCCTCTTTTCCGCTGGCTTCAGGAGCCTTCTCCGTGTGCCGCTCGTCCTCGACTGTCGCCTCCGCCTTCTTTTTTGCATGACCTTTAACTGTCGCCTTGTCCTGCTGTGCCCTCTCAAACGGCGTCGATGATGTTGCGGTCTCCTCTGCTTCCGCCTCATCCATGATGAGGTCGCATCCCTCTTCGCTCGCTCGGTTCACTACAGCACTCGCGTACGAGCGTGCACAGTCTTGGGCCACATGGCCGAAGCCACGACATTGCCCACACCTAGGGGCACGGCAATCTCGCCGTATATGTCCTTGCCTTCGGCACCGCAGGCATAGCGGTGCCCGTCCAGGTACGACAGCGAGGATCGTGCCCCCCTGGAGCCTTAGCTAGTGAGGTAGGTCCTCCGGTGTTTTGCCTTCCTTGAGTGTCAGTTTGGCGATCCTGGTGGTCGACTCGATGTCTTCAAAGCCTTCCACTCGCCACCTCTCCTTGGTCACCTCGTGAACTGTGCCGTACACTTCCAATGCCTTCCGGAGAGGGTCATTGGATACGTCGAACGGGACCCAGAATAACTTGGCCCGACCTGCCTGCCGGTTGGGGTCCACGGGGACGCATTTTCTTTCTTCTTCTCTTTCGAAGTTACATTGAGTTGTGAGTTTCAGCGTCTTTCCTGTCTTCTGTTTTCTTCAACAGTTTCCCTACGTTGTTCGCTGATTTAATCATGTGTGCACAGCTTTCCCTTCACCGTGAGCCGGCCCAGCTGTAGCAGTCGTTCTTTCGCTGCCGCACTTTATAGACTGCAGAGCCACACGTGCCCCATTTGGCACACACCTAGCCCTGCTACATTCTTACGAAGGTCCGCTTTTTCCAAAGGCTCCTTGAAGTCGACGATTTTTATTGGCCAGGCATTTACATCGCAGTGGAGGTAGACTTGGTTTTTTCCCTTGTCTCCAGCCGGCAACGTCGGCAGCACGATCCGGTAGTCGGCCGTGATGCAGAAATGCCTGTCACCACGGCCGGCGTCGGCCGTTATCACCTCGCTATCAGAGCGAGCCATCGCGCGTCCGCACTCTTCGACTGCCGAGCGCTATCGATCCTCGGCCATCTGTCATCCATCTGTCTGTCATGGATGAAACGTTGCATGCAGCCGCTCAACGTCTATACAGACGAGGGCGCTGCGGTCAAATGCGTATATAATCGCGTTAACCTTTGCATGCATTGGCTCAACGTTTATAGACGAGAGCGCGCTGCGGTCAAATGCTCAAATGGGTATATAACCACGTTCCATACCACACATTCTATTTCTGACATGGACCGTTGACTTAAGCGGTGGAGATGCGTTCCCACGGCTTCTAGCGAATCCAAGCTGATCCGCTAGAAGATCCACTGCCTCTGCATTTTACCGACCATAAATCAGTAAAAATGAGGTCGAAACGCAACCCGGAAATCAGCACTACCTATGATCAATACAAAAAATAAGCACCATCAGCACTACCTATGAACAATAAAATCAGTATCATTAGCACCACCAGAGCTTCGCCCCAATCAACATCATGCACCACGCGGAGATGTTGTGATTTTTTTTATATCCTTTTACTGCGGAACGACGAGTGGTCCAGTTGCTGTTTTGTTAAGACCGCGTCGACTTTACGTAGAATTTCAACTTAAGGACACCTCTATGTACTTTTTCGCGATAGAACAAATGCGTGCGTTACTCCTACCGGATCCTATTTTGGATGAATGTGTTTGTTTTCCCGGCAGCCACCCTGCCTTGTTGACTCGGAACCAGTGTGTTCGTCGAACGACGTTTCATCGAGATATCGTTTATCGACACTGCGACGTTTCGTCGAAGTTCGGTTTCATAAAACGGGCTTGCGTTTCTTTGATTGACAAGCGTTGCGACGTTTTGTTGACAGTTTTTTTTTTCTTTCGTGCATGATTCGCCTTTGCCGCTGGTAGGTTATAGTTTGGTGAACCCTTGGCGGCTTTTATGAGGCTTGTCGAAAGCTGGAAAAAGAGTAAAAAAACACTCCTTAGCATTCTAGATGTAGAAAAGCGGCACTGCATACGGTATGACTCATTGGAAGGGGAACTTCTTGAAAATCCAGAAAGAAAAACGTGCGTGTCGTATTTGCGTGAATATCTGGCGTGTTGAAGTATTAATGAATACAGTACTGCGATTTCTACTGTAAGACTAACATTCTCAGCAGCATGGCACAACCGTACTAGCGCTTGTCCTGAGCACGGGGCTTTACCTTTGCACATGTGTGTATCACATCACGGTTGGTTTTCCTGTCTGTCAACGCTTACTTCCACTGATATTTATTTCCAGTCATATCTGTGTCACTGCGAGGATAACAAATCTGTATTTTACGTTATGCCGGCATTTGTAATGTGGTTCAGCGCACATATTGAGAGGTGCAATTGTTGCTAGAAATTCTGAGGAGATATTCTAACGGCTGTTGAAAAATTTACGGTATTTAAGTAATGACATTTTATAGGTCGGTTTACTATTCATGAATTAGCCTTGCGTGCATACATCTGTACTTTAAATGCCTAAAGCAATTTGACAGCAATATGTCTACAGGTAAAACCTTCAATTTTTTTTCAAAGCGTCTCATGTATTACGGGGAAACGTAATGCCTTAGTTAACTGATGCTTTTAATTAATATTATCTTTCAGTGTTACTGACGTTTGTTTCTATGTTCTATTACTCTTATATCCCTTCACGGAGTTAATGTGAGAGGTATACTTTTATGTTTCACATGTTGAGATTAGACGATACATTTTTTATATATATTGGGGAATTTGCTTTTGACAATATTTTAGCCCCTGGACTTTTAAGTACGCGTATAGTGGTTTTAGTAAAATGAATACAAACTAAATTGTTGATTTGAGCGTCGTAATTTAAATAATTAATGCGGGTGATAATGTCTGTTCTGATGAGTGACATGCCGGTCTTCCATAACGGCCCACCGCGGTCTTGTAGGCTCCTGACTGAAAGACTTAAAACCATGATGCCAACCTTATCTTAGGGGGCATTCAGAAGATTCAGGTTAAAGTTTAAGAAGAGAACAATCGTAAGGGTGCAGGAGAGCTGGTGAATATTAACCATGTTGGATTAACTTCAGACTGGAGTAGAGTTGTTGTTGTTGTTGTTAGAACGTACTTTATTGCCCTGTTATATATAATATATGCATATATATATATATACCATACACACATATAATGCACCATTGTCGTCTGCATCGGTGCGGGACTAAGGATCTGCCATTGCTGTCACGGTGGTCTGGGTGGGTGAAGAAACATCAAAACGTAGAAGAGGCTTCGTAGGATACATTTTCTGTCTCTTTTACGTTTTGATGATTCTTCTCTAAACCAGTCTCAGGTTAAACCAACGTGGTCAAGTTGAAGCTCATTTTTCCTCAAAAACATCCGTAGGATGTATTACATGAGGAGGGAAAAGAAAT
The DNA here is from genome assembly GCA_013358835.2 of Ixodes persulcatus. Taxonomy (NCBI): domain Eukaryota; kingdom Metazoa; phylum Arthropoda; class Arachnida; order Ixodida; family Ixodidae; genus Ixodes; species Ixodes persulcatus. Next base: position 34,902 of record JABSTQ010006285.1, on the reverse strand, counting down.
AAACAAATCGTTACATAAAAGAGTTAGAACGAACATGTTTAGGCCGGAATAGAAAATCGGGTAAGCACTAAACAAGAAAAAACAAAATAAACAAAACACAATCACTAGATGTTTGAGAAATTCCGGCATTTAGAGAGCAATGAAAGAGAACTGGTATTAGTAACAATATTTTCAGTGAAAGCATTCCAGTCAGTGATGCATAAGGAAAGTGGGGACAAGTTAGTCGATTAATCCGTGATTGCAGTGTTTACTTTAAAAATATGGCCACATCGGTGAGTTATGTAAGAGGATGATACCGACACCAAAAAACTTACATGAGTCAGGCTATTATACTGGTTATAAAAGGAGCGCACTCAATAGAACTGTCTCCGTGCTTGCAGTGTCGAAAGATTACATTTTCATTGGAGGTGTGATATGCTTGCGAGGAGTGACTAGTTCTGATAGATGAAATGTGCAGCTCTGTTTTTAGCAATTCAAGACTGTTCATCAAATAGTTTTGCTGGGTGCTCCAAATTATAATTCTGCATTATAGCTGTGAGCGAACAGGATATTTATAAGCTAAATGCTGGTGGGATTGCAATCCTGACGCAGACGTTTTGTTAAAATATCTAGATTACGCGCTGATTTTTTCAGTTTATTGTCGATGTCTAAGTTCAAATTAAAGTCTTCAGTGAGTGTTATACCAAGTTATTTGTAAAGTGGTACATGTTTTATATTGGTTGATATTGGTTTCAATTGGCGTTTTGCGCCAATTGAAAATGGTGTTAATATCATTGTGTTAGAAAGACAAGTCATTGGTATTATAAATTGGGCGATAAATGACACAATAATTAGTAAAGAGAAACATAGATAAAGTAACAAAAACTGCCAAGTGATTTAAGTATATGAAGAAAGGAAGATGGCCTAGAACATGAACTACCCTCTGGGACCCCGGTTTTGCCTGGAAGTGACGAAGAAACAGCATTGTTAATAGGGACAGATTGCTCACGATTTGACAGAAATAAGGTTATCCAAATGATGATTCTGTCCTCAATTTAAAGTCAAAAGTGTATCAGCAACGAGCTCTGGTGAGGTGCAATGTCAAATGGTTTTGCGAAGACTATTAAAATGGCAGGAGTAGCGAGTGATGCCTGTTAAACAATTTATGAATGCGAGACACATACCCAAAAAGTTGTGATTTGCATGAAAGGTGTCTTCGGAACCCATGTTGATTAAAATGAAGGACGTCATTTTAAATGATGTGATTGATACAGGGAAATTTGTTCAAGTTTATAGGGAGGTTCGTGCTGCCAGGTTTTAAAAGAGGTGTAATGTTTACTTTTTCTGTATATGAGGGATGTATAAACTCTCAAAAGAAGGCTAAAACAGTCCCACTAAAACGCTAAAAAATAACCTTTGTTATCTGTAAAAACACTGGAGAAATACTATTAATTCTCGGTGCGGAGTAAGAAATTTGCCGGTTGATGGCCTTAACAACTTCTGAGAGGAAGTCATGCGAGTGGAAATTCTTCGCTCGTAAAGGCAGAACTAAAGAAACCGTTAGAAGCAACCGTTAGAAATGCACTTTTTACGCACGATAGAGCGCTGAAAGTGATTTTATATTTTATTTTAGGTTTGGTGAGTTCAAGCTATTTTGGGGTGAAACTGTTTGCTATAATGATTTCAAGTTATTCTTTAGCATTTTAAAAAAAATCAAGCTTAAAAATATCTAATTACTTGGTTTCTTAATATACAATATCTTGGCGCATACAAGGCAGTTATCCCATGACTGGAGTGAGTGATTTTGTGAGGCCGTTTTGAGGAGGCTTTTTTTCGTGTTCAGCAATGTTTTCAGATATTCGGAACCAGAGATACTTGTAATATTTCTATATCTTTGAAAAGTATTTATTTACAAGTGCGTAAATGTCGTTTCTTAAAATAATGCAGTAAGATTCCACAGAGTTGTCAAACTTATAAAACAATACTTAGCGATCAAACGAAAAGGTAAAGAAAATGTTTTGTAGATCTGCCTTATGATAGTTAAATAATCTGTTTATGGATGCCGCGCCTGTAATAGCGACCGTACATGTTTTAAAAAGAGCAGCCCCATAATCACAAACAAGTTTAATTGTAGGACATTCAAGTTGGTTCGAACACAATCTTGGAGAACTGATATGATTTATCACATTAATAAATCTGCGATATTTGGTGGCGTTATGACCGTTATGACAGGTTGTTCAGTCGGACAAATCGATGTCTCGATAAATGAAGTACCAGCCAATTATAAGGCTGGCAGGATGCCGACATGAAGCGAAAAGGGACTTATCCACTGAACAAGTCTGTAGTCACGTTAGGAGCTCGGTGTAGTATAATATACGTCGATAATCAATGAGGAGTGCTTGCGTTGCACACAAATCCAAAATATCACCAGACTATTATCGACATTTTAAATACTGTAGCGCGAAGGACGAGACACAAGACGAAAAGGACACGGGACAAGCGCTACTTGGAACTGACGTTTACTAAGCGAGTGACAAGGGAAAACAAGAAATAAGTGAAGGGAAGAAAATAAGTAAAGGAAAGAAAAGAAAATAATGCGAAAATCATGCTCTTGGGTGAAATAAAAGATGCCAAAATAAACGAAACAAAAACAAAATAATATAAAATAATATTACGTGAAAAAATACAATCAAATTAGAAATTAAAGAAAGTTAAAATCTAAGTAAAAAGAAGCCATCATGAAAAAAAAAATTCAGTTATTTAAAATCTTTGTACGACAGGGCAGAAAAAGTTCTCTAGCTCTCTGGTACTAGAATCTTCTAAGGACTCTTACTTGACTGAAGAATCGAGTGCGCTCACAGTATCTCACGTGAACTGCTAGGTGACTAGCTGGTGACGACTTAAAGTAAAAACCGTGCTCCCGCATCCTTGTACTGACACACTGACCGGATTATTTTAACTAAAACGTTACAAAAGTAAAGGACATCTAATACACGATTCCAGAGCCGCAGCTGGTGTATTTGTGTGGGTTTCCTACCATGTATTGTTCAGATTGTTCATTTAGTGAGTTGATTTTAATACACAGACTCATTGTTTTCCGGTACTGATAGGGACAAAGGAACTTTGAACTCGGAGGCAACCCTTTTTAGGTTGTGAGAAAGTCTGTTGATGTATAGAGGAACCCACGGCCAACCTCTTTTTTCAGGTCTGAGTTCTCTTCGTCCTTCGGTATTCGCTAAGCATTCTGCAAGATCCAAAACAAAAGAACGTGGACGTTCAGATACTTTTAGTCGTTTCACTTGTGAGTCAAAGCTCCTCTTGACTGAGTGTCCGCAGTATTTAATCAGCCCCGCGTTGAAGGAACTTTTCCCAATTTCCTTTTTGATTAATTTTGAATGAGCTAAATTGTATTGAATGAGTTCTTTTTTAAGACAGCGGTGAAAACAACGCAGTGAAGGAAACGGCGAGGGCGTAGACAACATTGAGCTAAACGGCATGACCAAAGTCCCGTTTATTTTGTTTTTACTTTTCCGCGCAAGCTCAACGGATGTCATCAGCAATGTTTCATGCGGCGCTCCGCGGTGTCCACGTGATTGGCGTAGCGCGCCTGCGCAGCGCGCGTTTTGGGAGCTGTCCGGCCGTCCCGCCGTTACCGCCGTCTCCCGCATCACAACCGCCGACGTCTTCTCACCGTTTGTGATTCTCGACTCTTGAAGTTCCTTTCACACTACGTGCGCAGACTGCTGCCGCAGTTGTGCACACGTAGTTGAATGTTGTAGACACCAAAATGTGGTGAAGGTTTCGGTGCAGATGACACTTGCGCGTGGCACACGGCCTCCTCAACGATGGCCTGACGGCCGGCCCCAATCCCGCTCGTCGTTGCGTTGAGAATTACGTGACATCTCGTGCCACGTGATAGCCATATTTTTAACAGCCCGATGTCAATGTTGCCAGACGGAGCCAAAATTTCATTGTTTTTTTTTCAAAATACTGCAGACGGTTTTTTTACCATCCTAGCAGGGAAGGGTTAAATAATGATTCTTAGAAAGGAGTCGACAGTGTTGTAGCACATTCCATCATTAATAGTTCGACAGATATAAGAGTATTTAAATGTGCTTGCGTTTAGCAAGCAGTTTGACATTTTCTAATGATCCAGCCTAGTTGTGCGCTGTGCAGTTGTCAAAACGTACAAGTCCATTTTTTTTATTCCGAATTCACTATAGCATTTTTTTTTAAAGAAACACGAATCTAAGAATTGTTTGACTTGTCTCAAATGATTCAGAGGTACATTTCCGGGAAATTTCTGAAACAGGAGTGGCATGTAAATTGGGAAAAAAATAAATGGAGCACTTAGTCGCCGAATCCTCCAAACGTCTTCTATCTTTTTTAAAGTATATATCTCACACGATTGACACATATTCGACCACTGGGCGAATAAGAACTTTAGAAGATGAGAGTTTAACCGTTTAATTGCATGTTCACAACCTTCTTCTTACTGAGCGCAACTTTTTCTAGACCTTGGTGCACATCTTATTGAACTAAGCGCTCCATATATGTTTCGTACATTGGGTCAGTCCAAAATATTTGACTTCTCTCACAGATTCGATTCAATTGTATTCAAGGTGGTACTTAAATTCAAGATGATGTTTTTTACGTATCATTGTGAGACCATACGTTTTCGAGTAATTAATTGCCATTTGCCACCTCCCATCATTCAGCAATGTCGCACAAGTTTTCCTTCCGCATTAGTTGATCGGAAGAATACGAACAGTTCTAGAAATAGCAAAGTTATAGGTCAACATTTTCACAGTCACGACTGAGCGAATTTTATGAGCTGTATTATTAACATAGATTCAAAATAAGAGTGGTCCCAGGACCAATCCCTAAGGTACAGCCGATATCACTTCAAGATTTACTGATTGACAGGCGTTCATTCCTGCAATCTGCGTTATTTTTTTAGATGTGAGGAGATCCATATCACACCGCTGGGGAAGGCCAACTTACTGCAACTTTCTTCATAGTAGATAGTACAATACTCTGTCAAAGGTTTTGAATAGATCTAAAAATATTGCGTTAATTTGATTTTTATTGTTGATGGCATGGGCGGTCAAGTACGACTGGTAGCAGTTGAGTTGTAGTTGATTATTTTTTTCAAATTCTACCCTGAAAGTGAAAACTACAATTTTATTAGATTGCAGGAGTAAAGTAATATGACTGCAGATGTCGTGTTCTAACCGTTTCCAGCAAGTGCTGTTTAATAATATCGGTATATAGTTTTCAGCAAGCAGTTAGCTCTCACTCTTGTGCACCGGCACAACTCTACCACAGAGCCAGTCAACAGGCAGACATGTTTGATGTCAGGATGCGTTGAACAAAACAAATACCTACTGCGAAATAATTTCCGCGTAGCGTTTCAAAAAGGTGCTAGAGAAATCTTCAGGTCTACGTGACTCTTTTACATCTAGTTCCAAAAGAAGATTATGTATTCCGTTGATGTTTATTTCTGTCTTTTATTAATAATAATAATAATAATAATATTTTTATTGCAGGTTTCATAAATTCATACAATGTATTCCGTTTCACTAAAGCACTTGCGTGCTTGTGTGTGAAAAACGGGCAGTCCAAGAAATAAACCACACAAAAAAAATACAATCCATTGAAATACAACGAGGCAACAACAACCATCAAGTCATCCAATTTCCACCAATGTATCATACAAAAAGCAATTAACCGAGAATCACAAACAGGACTACTCCGACGTTGTAGAACAAGGCAACTTTTCTCAGAACATCGCGTATATATTTTCGTTATGTTATTATAAATACAAGCAAAGAAAAAAAAAACAAACAAGGCAACAACAACCAAAAAGCATCAAAGTTCAACAAATGTACCATTCCGAATCAATTAGCAAAGAATAAAGAACAACAAGTCGACTCTGACCCTGCAAAACAAGGTGACATAACTCTACCATCGAGTACATCTTTAGTTATGTTATGATCCGTCCCTGTGAGGTTTCACGTGGTGGTTTTGTTTATATACAGGTAATCACATGCTTACCCACCAGTACATTACAATTTGCAAAGGTTTACACTCTAGCTGACCTTAGTGTGTTTGCACAATTTCTTCATTTCTTTTTTTACCGACGATATGGATTGCAAAGTTAATAAATTGTCCGGGATGTCAATAAAATATTTGGGAACATAATACCTCCGTTGTCGCAATCCATAATTCGTATATACTCTTGGAATATGGAGTCTTTCTGTGTGTCTCAGTTGTTTTTGCTTGTTCGACTTCAGCTTGAAATCATGTGTGAAGTAATGTTTTGTAAGGATGACAAAATTCCGCAGGTTATCCATTGCCAATAAATCCAGATGATCTAGCTGCTCTTCGAGCGTAAGGTCTTCATACCGTGTGCCGTACGTTATATTCTTTAGCATTCTTTTTTGTATATTATTTATTTTTTTCTTCTTAAAGCTTGAGCAGGATCCGTAGGTTGTTATTCCATACCGAATTTTCGATTCCCCTAGCATCTGGTAAACAGTCCTTCTTAGGTTGATATCCGCGCTGCTTCGTAGTTTATATAGGTATCCCGATACTGTTCGTAGTTTTTTTAACAAGTAGTCTATGTGGGAGTCCCATGATAAATGTTCATCGAAGTAAAGACCTAAATAATTCATATCTCTGGCATAAGGTAGCGGTAGGCAAGAGCAGTGTATGCATTCAGATGAATGCGGGAATAAAGGCTTATCAGGGTTAATTCGCTTTTGGTGAGTGCGGAAGCACATTAAACATGTTTTCTTTTTATTTACATAAATCTTATTTTTAGAGAACCATGTCATAACGTCTTTTAAGTCTTCCTGAAAAATGTTGAGAGCACTGTCGTAATTTTTATCTGCGAGAACAAGAGCGGTGTCATCTGCGTACTGGTAAAGTTTGGATTTCAGAGGTAGGGCACCTAAGTCATTCACGTAGATGTTGAATAGTATTGGTCCTAAAACCGAACCCTGAGGAATGCCACAGGTGGGATATGCTGCGTCACTCACATTATTCCCGATCTTGACTCTTTGTGCCCTGTTGTAAAAGTAGTCTTTGAAGAATTTTTGAACGGTCCCCGAAAACCCAGTTTTTCTAATTTGTTTAGTAATATTTCATAATCTATTGTGTCATAGGCTTTTGTCAGATCTAAGAAGAGTCCAAGTACTATTTCATTATTATCTAGTTTACCATTAATAAACTCCGTTATATCCTCAAGCAGCAGTGTCGTACTTTTCCCGTGCCGGAAGCCGTACTGGCAATTATTTATCAACGAAAACTTCTCACAGAACGATGTCATATGTTTAAAGACAAACTTTTCCATTATTTGTGAAATCGCAGATAACAAAGCAATTGGTCGATAATTGGTTACTTCTTTTTTGTTTCCTTTTTTGTGTATTGGTCTAATGATGGAAACTTTCATTTCATTAGGAATAGTTCCTGTATCGAAAATTCCATTTAATATTGCAAGCAAAACTTTTTTTAAGCTGTCATAGTTAAGTCGTATGTACCGAATTCTTATTTGATCATAACCCGCCGGTTTCGTCGTCGACATTTTCTCAAGTATATCTTTTAGATCTGATTCTGACATTTGAGGCAAAAACGCCGAGTTCTGTTGGCTTCTCCTTAGTTTAGGGCCTTCTGCAGAGTTCTTTGATTGGTCACGTAAGTCTTGAACCTCTTTAACGAATGCCCTATTAAATTCATTGCTTAATTTATTAATGTTGTGTTCACCAATGTTTTTCTGCATGAAATCATCTACGCTGTCTTTTGGAGGCTTTCCAATTATTTGATTCACAACGTCCCAAGTTTTCCTGAGATTTTGTCCGCACTGTTTTAATTGCATTGAATGGAATTTCTTTTTTGCCAACCGAATTTTTGCCGTCAACCTATTTCGTACTTTTCTAAACTCTTCTTTTAATATCCCATCATCTGGATTTTGTTTACATCTATTCCACAGCATACATTTTTCGGAGCTTAGTTCTAGTATTTCTTGGTCCATCCAGTTGTTCCCCGGCTTTCTCTGTTCCAGTTTAACTCTTTTCATAGACCCGTCATATATGTTCCTGAACTTTTTGACTACTGCTTTGTATAGAGAGATGTGGTCTAGGTTTAACAGAGCGTCCCAGTTGAATTTTTTTATATTGTGGTCTACCTTCCAGTTGTCCAGTATATGTTTATATTCCTGCCGCTTCCTATCGAAATTTTGATTGCCCACTATTTTTAGAGTGACGAAAAAGTGATCGGCTACTTTTTGTTTAATGATTCCTGCAAGAAACTTGGAATTGCTCGTTCGCACTATTATGTGATCAATGCACGTTTATGTAATTTTTTCTGCCAGGTATTCTTCTCGAGTGTAAGCATCAATGAGGTTTTGTAATCCATAACTGTACAGTATGTCGAGGTATTCCGTGACTCCGCTTCTACTAGGACACATAACGTCGATGTTGAAGTCTCCTGCTAATATAATATGGTCATTATTGTTAAACATGGTTAAAAGTTTCACCAATTCGACGTTAAATGCACTTATATTACCACTCGGTGGCCTGTATACCGCGCATAAAGTAAACGATAGGTCGCTTTTGTTCATATTTATCACCATAACCTCTGCCTGATACAGGGACACTTCAATGCGTTCGTACAGCCAAGTGTTTCTAATGAATATAAGTATTCCTCCCCCTCTTCTTCCATTTCGGCCTACAGATATCGCATTAAACCCATCTAAGCTAAATGGTAAGGGCTCATTTGCTTCGACGTTTATTTCCGTGAGGATTATTATGTCGGTATGTTCTAGTGAATCCTTTATGTAAACAATGGTCTAGGAGACAATGGTTCCATAGAATCCCTGCTGTTCTCGAGAACCAAAAACGCTCTAAAGTTGCTGTTAAACCCATTACCAATTTGATGTGGGTCGGTAACTTCGCAAGAGTCAACATAAAGCTGGTCGACAGACCTATTGTTGCCCGACAGATATCCCCAAAACCTTGCAGCGCATTTACCATAAAATTCACAAATGTAGTTTAAAAAACTAAATAGTCGCATATATTTTTTTTTCCATCAGAGTAACTGTGAGGGAATCGTGGACGCCAATATTCCTACTGTTTGCTATGCGTTTTTGAGATCTTCGTGTTTTCAAATAAATACCGCATGCAAGTTCGTCCGCTACTGGCGCACCTGGTGCGTTTGTTTACCCTCTAAACGCACCCACGTGCTTTTGTTTACTCCCGACCTCAACTTATGGCCGTCTTGTCATCGCACTGCCTTCCCTGCGCATTATCTATGTTGTCATTTGATTTGCGTGTTCCTCCTTGCGTGACGATGCGCTAAAGACACATTTCGGAACTGTTGCTCGCCGTAGTATATGCTGGGTATCTAGGGGCTGTGCTAGTTTTGTTTTTTTAACTTTCGATATGTATCTATTAATGCACAATGCAGTAATGTTCTTAAAAGAATCCCATCAAGTTGCTGCGTCACATCCCTCCTCGAAGTCACTCAGGCAAAGGTCAAGTGCATCCATAATAGCTTCGTGATCTGCAGTGGAAAAGTTAGACACGTTGAATCGTTCGAGTGTTTTTAACGGGGCTCAATTTTTATAAGAAATACAAATTTGTGGTCAGATATGCCGTCCATAACACTGACATTGTTGTAATCTGGAAGATGTCCAACAAAAATGAGATCTAGAAAGGTATCACTGCTCGGGTAACCTCAGGAGCATTATGCAACAATTTGGGCAATGTTAATGTTGAGCATCAATTTAAGCGATACATTCCCACTTTTTATTTCCGTGAAAGCTGGGTTTAAAGTTCGCCAGTTAATTTATGAAAGATTAAAGTCAACCACCTTTATATCTTTTTGATTTATTCTGCGTTTCCGCTGGATCTAAGACTGAATTTTATCTAGTAGTGATTTGGGTGATGAGGCGGGCGAGTGGACTACGCCGACAAGAGCCTATAGAATCCCCGGTATTAAATTTGACACCATAAACTTTCGTTGACAACAATTTCTATAAAAATTACGCCTGGACTTTTATTTGTATTACTAAAGCAACTTCTCCTTCTCGAAAGAATCGATCATGTTTAATGAATTTATGATTTGGGGTGACTACTTCAGAATCTGCTATTTCTACGGACAACCAAATATTTGTAATTGCTAGGAGGGTAGGCTCGTATATGAATAAAATTTATTTAAACTCGTGAACCGTATTGGCAAAGCGTAATTGTTTAATCTCTCGGCAGTGACTGTCATTGCGCTGGCCTTGGGAGCGAATACATTTCAGACAATAATTCTTCTCATCTTATTCGTGCAGACCGTCGTCTACTCCAATTTTATCGTAGTCCAGAGACAGCCTGGGTACTTAAGCATTAAATTTGTCAGAACATGACCGCAGTTTAATTCTTTTGCTAAAGTGCTTAAAACAAAAGTCATGGTTTACCAAGATCGTTTTGCCTTTTAGTTGCAGTTTTCAGCACCTTCTGTTTTTCGTTGGGGACGTAAAAATTCCTAATTACAGATCTTGGTTTGTCTTGACGCTCTTTTCCCAATTCGGTGCACTCTCTCAACAGAGTCAACGAGAGCTTCGAAGTTCTGCCCTATCATGTCCTCGATTACTTGTTTTCTGAGATCTGGCGTGTTTTCACGATCGCGCTCAGGAAAGTAAAAACAATGTCAATATTAAGGGGCATACTTCTCTCCTCATCGTCATTAAGGCGTGTTTTATGCAGTTGAAGCTGACGTTTAATGGATGTAACTTTAAACTGTAACGCTTGAATCTCTCCTTTCTGCTCCTGCGTTGCCGCCATTACTTACGTGATCCGAGTGTTAGCTACACATACAATATTTTCCTGTGAAGCCGCCAGGCTTTCAATTATTGTTTTTAGTTCTTTCCGTGTTCCAAGCGTGGTTTTCATCGTTGCTCTTAGTTATTCTATAGGCATGTGGTTTCGCTCTATATTTCCAGCAAGAAGAGTAAAAATAACATTGCATTACTCCACAAAACAGCACAAATATGTGGTCGGGCACGGCAGGACAAGATTGGCGTTCACTTCGATATCAGGGATTATCGTATTTGCCACAAATCTAAGCAGTTCTGCCGTGCCCTCTGCTCATGTTTAAAGTAGGATTAACCAATATCTGTCCAACGTTTCGCGAAGAAAATTACGCATTGACGTTTATTTGTGCTTTGTAATCTCAAATCGCTCCTTAAACCATAATTTTTGGAATTGAGCGGAGTTGCCCCTTTATGCATCGAGGTAAGTGCTGGTTTATGGGTTATATTTCTTCTTGTCGTTTAAACAGAAAATATGCAGTAATTTTTATTAATCCCTGAATTATTCTTTTTTTTTGTTTTGTTTTTATGTTGCTTTTAGCTTGTCAGATGTCTATCAAAGGGTTTCGTAATCTCAAACCCTTTCTGAAGATAACTCGGAGTCGCATTTTATATGGTCGCCATATGTCATTTGTCAGGGCAAATAAGCTCTACAAAGAAAGGCGTACAATTTCGGTTATGAGCAAAACAATTTAAATTAAGTCATATGCAAGCTGCCTTATGATGACATATATTCTTTTTAAGGTCCCTATATTTCTATCGGAACTCTCCGAATATGGGGTTTTTATGTGTTTGACTATATAAGATGCTTTACTTTACTCGTAAATGGTTGACAAGTCATCCTGCCACAGCAAAATGTTCTGCCTTCTGTGCTTTTATTGGCGTAACATGACTTATATTCTGATAAAGTTTTACAACTGTACTTTTTCTTAGTCTCTCTCTTAGTAGTAACATCAGTCTCTCTCGTACTAACGGTAAGCGGTTTTTTCCTATAAGTTAAAACACGATTATTTCGGAGAGTCTAATGAAAAGCGACAGCTTTAATTTATCAGCCGAGCTTTGCAGCGAAAAATTCTGCCCTCAGTAAGGAGCTTAATAGTTTATCGTAACCTCATTTGCTTGGTCTGTTTCTTGTCACGAACCATTAACCATGAAAAGCTAATGATCAGGCGTGGAGACACGTCAATTTAAATATTCGAATTTTTTCCCGGTGAACTCTTTTTTTTTCTTCAAATCTCTCGCGGAGCATTTAGATGAATTTACATGCTCAGGCTGCAAAGCTGACTCATTTTTGGTTACCTTTATTACTTATCAAAGTTCAACCCCTATTAGTGACAAGGCTCACCCAGTTCTGTGTGAGTTAGAAAAAAGTTATTTTTTTTTATATCCTTATTTGTCATACAACTATGAAAGTCCTTTGAAGTGAATTAGCTCTTTGCTTTTAAGAAAACTGTAATAACCACTTTAACGCAGTTCCTTCTTATACCTCATGTCATACCAGCCTTAATGTGAGATTAACAATGGTGCATACGATGGCCCTGCAAAAATACGATAATACGGCTGACATGTTGAAAGAGGAATATGAGGCTTCACAAATGGAGTTATTTTCCTAAGTCAGCGCACAACCAAAAATACCTCGCCAAAAGTTTAAACGATATTTCCGAAAACACGTTTTACAAAAAGAAACCTCCTGGAGGTGTATTAGTTCATTTTTTCTGAATATCCTTCTTCTGGTTTCATCCAGGTTTTTGGTAGGAGTCTAGGAAGTTAATAAAATATTAAACCTCAAAATAAAGCCGCTATAACAATACAATGATAAAACTAAGAATGTCGAATCGCACCTAAACGTTTTTTTTTTCTAGACAAAGGCTGAGAAATGCCGGAAGGCAACAATACAAATCTGTGAATAAGAATTAATGTATATTTTTGAATTATGATATTCAAATCGACATTCACAAATCATGAAATATTTAGATTAAACTATTTTAAAATATATACTTTAATATATCTTTGATGTGGACTTTCGATTTCGAAACATAAGCACTATCAGGTTGTTTTTTTTATAAACAATTATAGTGATCGCAAATTGTAGAACACAATGCACTTCCTTCAAACTCTAACGATCAATCAGTTACTTTGTTATTTGAGACGTTATCCGGAAAAAAAATTATGACACTGTTAAGAAAGCAGTTTCGAAGGGAAAAAAATGTTTTTGTTTTTACTTGAAATGTTCTACCAACGCCCACCTTCGCCGAACTTTGTAACTCAGTTAAGCTAATCCTTATTTAGGCTTTGGTTATAATTAAACTCAAGCTCATTTGAATTGAGATACAGACATTACAACTTTTAACTTTTTGAAAAAATTCCAGTAGACACGTACAAATTGAGGTACTGGTCTGCACTAACGCTGATTAAAAACTAACTGGTTTTATCTTCAAAGAACAAAAAAAAAAACATGTATGCACGACACTTCCTAGGGATAAAATTGTGCCTGTTCAACATTTTTCTCGGTGCTATCGGTTATACACTGTCAATGCGTCATACCCCTATCTGAGAACTTCACCTCACTATCCAATAATGTGAAAAAAACCTGACCCATGCGGGTTGAACCCTCATTTTTCTTAAATTATACTTGCCACGACTACCTTACGAGCACAATTCCCTGCGTTTAAAAAACACGACGGCCTTCTCTAGGAGCGGCTTACAGGCAAACACTTGACAATGCGATGCCAAGTTGGAGCACACAGTTTCAGATAAAGAGCCGCTTTGCTATCTTAGGTGGATATTAAGGCGCCGCCTCATCACAAGACCTGGGCGGAAAAACATTTGTGAGCCTGAAAGACACCGGATTCCACAAATCGGTAGAAAAAGTAAAATCACTCAAGGGCGAGGAGCGGGGGAGGGTACTAGTTAAAGTGAGGAAGAATAGGATAGTTGTCCCGTATGTTGACCGCATGTCGCGTGGGTTTAAAAGTGCCACCTCAACATATGGTGCTTTCGGCACGGAACAAGTTGTGCGGTATTTGCTCTGCAGTGCAAAAGCGCGTGAGCAAGGAGGAAAAAAGCGGGGGAAAGCGGCGACTGCGTAAAGCACCATCTCGCGTTCTTCCACCGCACCGCAGTACTTGTTTCGTGCGGGAAGCAGTCGGGTAGATGGGGTGGTGCCACAATGTCCGCCTAAGAGAGCACCATAGTTCTGTGGCAAGAACTGCGCTCTACAACTTGGCATTACATTACCGAGACTGTGCCTGGAAGGTGCTCCTAGAGAACGCGGTAGTGTTGTATAAAGTAAAAAAAAAAATGCTAAGGACGGGGGACCACCCCATTCTTTGTTCGCAAACTGTGATTAACGATGAATATGAACTGGCACATTGTCGTACAGAAAAAGCGCGCCTGCTCTGAGCTTTCCTAGTATTTTCTAATTGACATTTCCCGCAAAATGTACCGTTGTCTTTCTCAATCTCGTATCTCGTCTTTTGCGTTGTTTTGATTCTAATATATGTTACACCAACTAGCGCAAGCTTCAACTTTTGTGCTGTATAAAGGGAGCGATCAATAAGTGCGCGAGATTGTTGTGGGACAAAGAGCAAAAAGGAGGGACCAATCTTCATGGGTCAGGCCTGTTTGACATTTTGAGATAGTGATATCTAATTTTTTGATCGGAGGATGATACATTGGCTTTTATAACTTATACCACCCAGTAATTTGTCCCTCAGGCGCAATCCCATTTTGAGTAAAAAGCCGCGTATGTATGTTTTTTTAAGGTTCTTAAATAATATAACAGAGCAGTTTTTAGCGTTCGTGTAGTCCAATCTCACTTCGTCCGTGTCTAATCACGCTGCCTCAATGTGGATATCTACAAACTCGCCAATTATCATATTTGTTACAGCCTTTGTTTAGGTGTATGTCTAAATAATTTAGCTTAGTAAGTACTAATGTCGCCAATTTAATTATCTTTGGAGGTCATAAAGAACGGCATTTGGGATGCTAAAAACTGTGTGGAAATATTACGTCATATTAATTTAAAACCTGCACTGACATTTAAGCTATAAGCAGATACATTTGACAATATTAAAATAGTTTAAATTTTACGAACACGACTTGTTCAGTCTTTGTATCCGTAAAAGTTGTCACCCAGGACCCGAACTATACACAGGTTTTAACGACAGCTGAAAATAATTAAATATGTACACTCGAGATAAAAACTAAAAAAAAAATACAGATTCTTATGACATATCTTTATCGACCGCGACGAATGTGAGGTTACGAGTGTTAAGTAAAAATTAGCAATCTGATTATTTTATCTTAACTTACTAACTTTTACAATGCATGCCATCTTGGCGCACTACAATTAGAGATATTTTGCTTCTGGTCAATTTATATTATAAATGCTTTTAGAATTCAGATATCGCGGACACATAAGTTTGGCATTCACGAAAACAGCAATGGCCTTACAACCGCATCTTTTGCTCCATATAAAGTTCATCGGAATATCTCGACCCCTGGATAAGGTCCAGTTTTTCGATACTTTTATTTACCTCAACAGATATACCGTTGTTTTTATTACATTTTTTTAAAGCACTAAAAACTGCGTTGGCTTTTGTTGCAACAATATTGTCCGCTTTGAAAAAAATAGGTCTACAGTTTAAAATTTGCATTTTTACGCCGCAGCTGCTTTAACGTTTTAATCGCTTGAAAACCGCTGTTCCAGAAAAACATTATTCTAAAAGTAGAAGGCCTACATAACACGCTAGACGAGGTAACTAAGGCCCAACGTTGAATGCAGGAGCTCAGGCTCGCTCGCGCCAATGCAGGTAGAGAGATCCTAAAAAGGCAGAAATTAAACGCCGCACCGCTCAACGCGGACTCCCGCAATTTGGTTTCCAAATTCAGAAAGAAAATAAGGGGAAAACCATTACCGAAAAACATGCACCTTGTCCACCACGAGGGCAGACGCAAGGCCCGGGCGCAAACCCTAGCCAAGAAACTTAAGGGCAGAACGGGCGTCGTCAGCGTGGACGTGGCCTCTTACCAAAGACGTGACCAAAATAAGGCCAACTCGTATAAAACGCGTTTGTAGGCACAAACTCTTCCGAAATAGCCGAAGAAGCGGCAACCGCCTTGGCGCCAAGAAACCTGCCAGCGGGAGTCACTGTCAGTGATTAAAAGCGGCCTTTTACAATTTCGCCAAGGGCCGCATATCTCATATCTCCTTGGGAATTCTCAAGAATTACCCAAAAGACAGGCATGACGTGGAATTTGTCTGGATGTCGGCTAACTCCTTAAACCTGGGTAACGAGGCAGCCCACGATAAAGCTCGAGGATCTATCGGCCGAGCTGTGGATGATAACTCGGACGTCGGATTGACCAAAGACGGCCTTAACATCTGCCACGATATCACTCAACACTACAGGCTCGCAAGACTAACTTTCCCACCTCCGCATAAAACTTAACCAAAGATCAGGAGGCACTATGGAGACAACTCCAAACTAAAACTCTCCCTAACCCTGACGTTTTAAGTCATTCATACCCAGATAGATTTAAGCCCGAGTGTAGAAACGCGGTGGCAAAGCCATCGTAGACCACATGTTCTAAGACTGTCCGTCCGATCTTCCACCAATGTCTCTCCAGGGGTTCAAGCACCCAGGCCCGTGGGAGAACTTGTTGCTCAGCTCCGACCTTGAAACCCAAGTCCAGGGCGTTGCTAAAGCCCAAGAGATCGCCAACAATTTCCATTGACGGCCACCTATCAAGATCAGCATACCCGCGCGTAACTGTAGCCGATAATAAAGGTTTTTCAATCCAATCAAAAACTGAAAATAGCACGTAACCCGAAGAAGACAGGCTAAAACTGTAGTATGAACGGTTCAGCTGCTGGAACCACCATTCTAAGATGTCAAACTGTGGTTGAAGTTGCATGTGGACAGGCACACTCTTGTGAAGAAGGAGAACGCCTGCCCTCGTGAAGTGGTAATTGTTAAGTAAAGTGGTAATTAAGTAAAGTGGTAATTTGAGCTAATTGGTACATCACTAAGATCTGTCGGCCTAGTTGTCTAGTTGACGTTTCCAGGGAAATGCTCATTGTGATGGGGGAAGTATCCCCGGTTATGGTTGTCTTGCGTGACATAAACTTTGAGAAAAAGAAGTCCTTGAGCATTTAAGAAAGACAATTGTCCTGCCTTTGCTTGCAGTTTTTTTCTGTATTAAACCTTTGGGGGTGAGGGATGACTAATGCTTGCTTACATTGCATGTACTCTCTTTTGGACTAGGGATCTCTTTGATCGACCCAAGATTTATGTGAAGTGTAAACCAATAAAACTTTGCACTTGCATATCCCGAAGTTCCGCTGATAGAAATGGAGTTTGTGGCCATCTGAGATGGCGTCAACGTGGTTGGAACCATCTTGGTCTAACCTTTAAAATACCCAACTTTTAAACATATATTTTCAAAGTGAACTTTCCGAGATCCCCATTTCTTTAGTTACTTAATCAACTTGAATTAGTATTTAAAAAAAATGAACTCTCATTTTTTTATCATTTATGTGGAAGCTGTTTCAAAGGCCGTCCCCTGTGAGGGTAATCTCAAATGAAGTGTGAATCACTTAAAGGAACCCTTAACCGCTTTGAACAATACACTATTTGTGGCTATAACTCCTATGAACTCTAATAATCCTAATAATCCAAACATTTAATTCATGCTTGGCCTATTTCTCTAATACGATCGGTGTTAAATATTGTGTATGTCAAAGCTATCGCAGACACCAGAAGGCGCCGTCGGCGGAGAAACCTTTCTCGTCCAACGGCGCCCTTTATTCTCTGTGACAGTTCCGAGGTAATCGATCTTGGATACCGATTTTAATAAGAAAAGCTGCCACGTATAAATGTAATGGTTGTTTTGGTTCTTTCATTACGACGCTTGGAGCTCATAAATTGAGTTACAACCATAAAGGGACCAAAGCAAAACGTTTTGTATTGCCCCTTTGAAGTGCTTACTGCAGAATTTTACTTTTTTAGGATAGTGGGGCAGCTCAACATAGACAGCTGTCATACGTTAATAAAACTTTAATTTTTTATCTCATATAATAATTATTTTTACTGAATGTTTTCCCCATTCTAGCATTTTCTTACTCACTCTAAAAAAAAGTGTTGCTAGCATTTACCCCTTGTCACATATACGACACCCCAAAACTTCAGTTCGACGTACAGCGCACATATGTCGAACTGACGGCCAAAACGTTTAAGAGGAGCTGGATGACGGTGCGATATAACATATTAAACAGCTAAGGTACGTATGAAAGACTACAGAAAAAAACCACCGAGCCTTTGCATTAGGGCCAAGAAAACGCGATATACTTTTTTATGCAGTCACACACACGTACATCACTGGATTCGCACGTGGACTCCCCTTCTACCGTTTCTGTTTTAATTTTAAACTAGCATTGATACGGCAATATGCATGAGTAACCCTTAATCATGCCACAAAGTTTCGAGACTTATTAGAGCACGCTTACTACTTTCTTTCATACGAAGGTAGATAGATCATTAAACATCCCTTGTATCATTCTTTCGGACTTAATTCCAGTATATGTTTATTCCGAAAGGAATTATGCGCCTCCAAGTAGTACAATATGTGAAAAACAGTAAGTCACGTCTCAAATGTTTGGAGCGACAAACATTAAAGCTCGGCTCCAAGCTTGCTTTTCGAAGAGACAGTATTTCCTGAATAAGATTAAACATTATAATGTAGCGACTCGTTTAAACGGGTCGTTACAATGGTTTTAACGGGCCTTTTTGTAACTCTTTCTTATGCAAAATATTTTCCGAAATATTTTGATCGCGTTGTCAGTGTTTAAATCCCAGTTTTCGGATACTCTTCCAGCTAGTACAGGGTATGTCGTTAGTGTATTTGTGGCATTTAACTTTGTTAAAAACGGAACCAAATTAGTTCTTTAAGAATGGCAGGTTCATGACCACACCTTTCACCGGGTTAGCAAAGGTGTGTCTTACAGCATGCTTAGCGATTATCAGAGTAAACGGCGAAAATTAAAGTACTGCCAGCATATAATTTCAGAGGGCGGTCCCCACGCCTCAATGCTCATGAAGCACGAAGACCTCTTCACGCCATACACTGTTGCCTGAAGCTCTTAGAGAACATAAAATTGCGAACGAGTGTATGTGACACTTTAAGCGCAGCTGAACAGCGTCTAGCATTTTTCCCAACGAAAAAGCATCAAGTATTCAGTGGCTGACGCGGTGAGATACGGCCTAACCAGCTACATCCGCAATTTCGCAGGCCGCGCCTCCGGCAAGCAGCGTGCTGTCCAATATCCTAAAAGCGCGGCGCGGTTACACCCCAATGCAAGTTGTTCCCTCTTGTACTTCTTGTTTTGCGATATTGCCTGGTAGCGCGGCAGCTCTTTTTAACGATACATAACACAAAACAATATCTCGGGCCGAGTTTTGAGAGGGCAATGGCCTGCATCTTTCCTTGTGTCACGCCCATTGTACAAAGCTCTTTCGAACATCCTTCCTGGTGATAAGAATTTTCTAATGAACGATGACTGGCTTGTGTTCTCCCCGGCGGCACAATTGTTTAACAAAAGCGGGATATTATTTTTTTTAAACATTTAGCGCTTTTTAACGCTACCCAATACCGAAATTTTGTCTATCCATTCGTCCGTACGTCCGTACGTGGATTTCCCGCTAAATTTAGTAGGGAATTCAGTTTCTCAGCTAAATTTAGCGAAACAATTCCAGTCGCAATACATAAGGACAATTCACTTTCCCCCCCAAATTTAGCAGCAAAAGTGACGTCACACCAAATCAGTTTCCCCGATAAATTTGTCGGGAAAGAGGCGTAACAGCACTACGCCTGACGTCACGATACCCATACATCTTGGGAAAATTGACGGCACATGCCGTACACGTTAACTCACATTTCCGCTAAATTTAGCTGTAAATGCACATCTTGTGGCCAAAACAACAACTCAGTTTCCCCGCTAAATTTAGCAAAAATGATCGAGTTCACGTAACCTATAGACCGTTCAGCTTCCCGCTAAATTTACGGGGCAAATATTCGTCAAGTAACACCAATGTTCTCACCGATTCCCTCGCCAATTTCCTATAATGAATTTTATGCATTCCGGGGCTTTGAAGGTCGCTGCTAATTCACAAATAAAGTATGACTGGTCTGCGTTGACACCGGCGGCACATTTGTATAGTGCAGTCGGGATATTTTGTTTTTCAGTTTATTTTGTATCGAGTAATAGTCGCCCTCTGTTACTCCTTTGAATATGTTAAATTCACATAGATATTTTTTTTTTGCGAAGATTTGTGCCCGTGGCTGGCAAAATATGCGTTAAGCGTCGGTTTAGGGCACGCGGGCACATTCACGAACACACTGAATTTGCCGTGACGCAATAAAATAACTGCAACAAAAAGTGTATTTTTAATAATGGATTATGCTCATAGAGGGGAGATTTATCGAGAACATAATATTTGAATTATGGGCAATAATAAAAGGTACGAAAATGCTATTAACCTTTTTTTTTATAGAGCTGTCCTAATATCGTCACCGTCCTCGAAAGGTAATTATGCATTCAAGTTTCTGGTATGGTCAATATGTTTTCAGCATGTATTATATTTTATGATATATGAATAAGCTCACGTTTGGTGCCTCAGTACAGAGCTTGGGAGGGGAGAGGCGTGGCAGAGGGTGTACCTGTGTTTTTACATTTGGAGGGTAGAAGGGGTAAACCTGTTAATACGAGTGATGTTCTAAAACAGTAGACAAGTGTTTGTAGACTATTTATAAATAGGTAAATACTGATTCCGTCCAGTTCTTGAAGGTTAGCCACACAGACGCAACCCAATCGAAATAAATTAAAATTAAATATGTAGTGGCCACTGTGACTTGTCATAAACGTATGGTCACGTAATTTCTGTATTGAAATGCATTGAGTAAAAATACGTGCCTAAATCACACCTGACAATCATACGCAAAATATTGACTCGAGTAAAAATGGTGTGCAAGAGTAGAACAAAATATCACCACTTCATGAGGCGAACTTTTGGCTACAAACTTAAAGCAATATGTGCCAGCCTCTTAAGTCGGGGAAGGAAGGGCGACCGTCCCGAAGCCTCCCGTTACCGCTGCTCTTATACCATACACGCTATTTTAAGGAATGTTTTGAACCGTAACACAGAATGACAGCCAATAATGGGCTGGAAATTTCCAGAAGAATATATATCTATCAAAGAAAGAACCGAGACGGGCGTGGTTAAAAAAACAATTCCTCCGCGGAGCAGCCGCTTGCGTTCCGAAGACTGCCTAGCACGCTGAAATATGTCCATTGTGTTTGTCGTGAAGTTAAGACATTAAGACAACGCTATGGAGTGATTCTAACTCGTATCCAGCGAAACAATGAAAATTGTTTCATGACTCCTTTAAAGGGGTACCTTAAGTGCCCTCCAAGTTTTACCTTAAGTCCAGACGCAACCGACGCTACAAGCTGATTGGAGGAATCAGGCAGCGTCAAATGCGCACCATCATTGTGTTCATCATGTTTATGTATGTGTTCTATCATTGCTGGACGAATCATGTACAGGGAATGCCTGGTGACTTGCGCTCATGACGCAGTTTGATTGGTCCAATTTGCTTGTAACATTGACTGCGTTTGACATTAAACTGAAACGAAATCGAATGCGTTCGCGGACAGCCTTATTAAAGAAGAACCATAAAGTATCATATCACAATCCGTTTTATTTTGTTGTGTCAAGAAACTGTCGAACGCGACTTCCAGGTAATTGAACATTACAATTTCGCTCGCTCTGTTGTAATCTCTCTATTGCTTAGATTTTGCCAAGTTATTACACAAGGAACTCCAGGGAAAACACAGACAACCATGGTGTTAATTGATACACCATATGAAACGCTTACCCTCACGCCTGAGAGCGCCAAGGACTACGATTAAAAAGAAACATGAGTCTAGAAGCGAGCTACATTCGTTGGTAACGCGCGTAGGAAGCCATGACTACTTGTCGGAGTTTGCGGCAGAATGTTGTGTCAATAAGGGCTTTGAAATGATCACAGTTTGCTAATGACACCATGCTGTTCCACTTAATGTAAAGGAAATTGGAAGCCTCCTAGCAAAACGATTAAGGAAGACCATTTTGACTCCGCCTGGAGGACATCCTGAATATCTTTTAAAATATGAATCCCCGCATGTAGGCTCTTTTACACAGCCCCAATTAGGAAGGACTAGCAACCCCATCTTAGTTTAACCCATTCCTTTTTGTGTTCTTTTATTTTGGCGGATTGGAAGACGTCATGTCAGGTAGACATGACCTCATTTTATATTTGGATTTTCATTGGTCTGCGAAAGCTGTCGCCAGTTGCAAAGGCGCTGAGGCCTTTCTGGGGGATTCAGCTAAATTTGAACCTGATTCAAGTATTTCTGTAACATCAGTATGCAGTTTTTCGAATACCATTATCATACTCTAGCATCTCTGGTTATTGATATCTCGAGTTAGCCAGGCGTGTCGGGGTCTTTTTTAGAAATTCTGCCGTCAAATGTCTTAGTGTTCCCCAGATTTCTTATTCCTCTTCGCATATCAACACTTACCGAAGGTAACACAATACTACCTGTTTGCCATATAATTGATCAACCAGCTTTGTTTGTTTCTGTAAAATTAGAGTTGTGTGCTTGTTCCTCAAAGACACAACCGCACAATTTTCTGGAATTTACGTGAATTGAATTAAGAAGTCCTACAGAGCCTCCACCCTTTCCTGTCACCTCTAAGGACGTTTTATTTAACGCTAGCGTCCTAGCTTAGCGAGCAATCAAACAAAGCAATAATTAATAAATTTAATCCCTAGGTTTTATTCGTCCTTCAATGTTTATGCGCCCATGACAGGTACAACGATTTCACGACGACCCATTCAGGGGTTGTCGTGTCATCGCTGACGTGACATGCACGAAAACCCGCTCAGGGGTTGCCGTGCGTGTTGAAGGACTATAGTTCCTACGATGCATAGCGACAGCGTGGCGTAACAAAACTGGCTGGAGTGATGGGCCTCTTACTGAAAATGGTAGATGTAGGCTGCTACACGATGGAAGACGAGCACGACATCACTGCTATCCTACATTGTACATAGGCAAAAGAGTTATTGGCACCATGATTTACACCTGATTTACCACTGCTAATTTGTTTTTTTTTATTTCAGACTTTTAATTTTACTAGATAAAAAAGGACCGGTGATCGCTTGCGCTTGTTCGTGTTAAATGCATCGTTCTGATACGCGGAAACATATGTTAAAGTGATAAAATCAATAAGGGGAACTATTTTTTGTGTGCTATAAATTGGCGTTCTCATCGTTTTTTGTTTTTTTTTTAATCTTAGTAACTGTGCTTTGCTCAGTGTTAAGTAGGAGAGCTCTCTCCGACTCCATGCGTTCAGTTAAAATGCGTGCTTCGAGTCGTGTCCTGTTCTTTTTCATCCTTGTTTTACGGCGCATATCGCTTAAAGAATCAAGTGCGAGCTACCACATCTCTTCGTTTCAATTTTGGGCTCTCTAGACACACAAAATGATATCCACATTTGAAAAGCAGAAAATCACTGTAAACCATCGGCCCTTGAATCAATGAGTCGGCGCAGAATCCCATAGAAAAAATTGCAAACGCCGTGAAGTTGCACATTCGGCGCTGCTTGATTAGGCATTTCGACCCGTGACGTTGGCTGCCATGTGACTTGAGCAGAGACATAAAAACAACACCATTTGCCAGAAATTGTCAGCGATATTCATCTCCAAAGACGTATAATGCATTGGAACGCATTATACCAAGACATATATTTACGTTTGTTTGGGACTGTGTTCACAGATGACCGAGGTTTTTCCAGCGAAGCCCTGCCCGCAATCCGCTGCTAGCAACGCAGAAAACAAATGAACCAGTGTTCGTTCTAAGGCGGGCACCACGACAGGCACAAAAAGCGCAAATGAAGCTGTCAGATGAAACGACAGAAAACGGTAGTATTCTGAAAATATTCAAATTTTGGAATTGTAGGTTCAAATAATGCTTTATTATGCCTTCGCTTTGAGATGAACTCTCATAGTCGTGTTTGTCGAAGAGTTGACCGCGGCGGGTTAGCTCAGTTGAGTGCGTTCCTTACCGTCCACCGGTACACTGCGGAAAACCAACGCCCGCGGAGCTCGCTTCCGCGGGTGCTTCTTTTCCGGAGTACACCGGTGCTCGGTGAGAAACCCGCTCAAACGGGCTAACCCGTCGCGATTTACAGTTCTAAAAGTAGAAATATTGCAATCACCTCCTTAAGAGGAAAACCCACTTTCAAAGCAGGATGATGAACGCGCGCGCGTGGCGTGCGTAAAAAGGAAACGGAAAGTTTGTGAATGTAGATATCTACAGTAGAATTAAATTTTCAAAACTTAATTGTGGCTGTAATGCAGGAGTATATATCTGTTATACAGATATGCCCCGAACAACCTAGGTTCGTAATTTATGGCTGTTTATTTTTATTGTCTCAGATTCTACATTTAGTAAAAACACTTTGCATATAGCAAGATATATAAATCACGTGGATCAGGTTTGGCTGGTCATCTTTACAAGTTGAATATTATGTCAAATGCATGATTTGCTTGCCATCCAGAAGTAGGCAATAAAATTTCTGAGGTCACAGTTCATAAATATAGCTAGATTAAAATTAGCTTAGATATGAACAAGTGCAGCTTGGAAGGAACACTTACGAGTTCAGATGTGCTTTTGTATAGGTATGGTGCGGTAGTGAAAAGCTTGGGTAAACTATTCAAGATTCGATTCAAGAATATTTCTTCAAAACAACTATTCGCTCCGAATGAGCTTCGAACTCGAAATTCACTATTCCCACGTGCCTGGGAAACTGCAACGAAACGCTGGTTTTCTCGGGACTATATTTATTGTACAATGGCATAACTAGAATTACTCTTCAAAATTCCCTGCTTCATAACTGCATAACTGCGAAAAACAAAATCCTTTACTTTCTCGTGTATATCGTATATATTGTACATTGGGATCTGATCCACCATTTGCGTTATTGTTGTGTCCCATGTGACAAATCAAAAGTTTCTACGCGCTTTGATTTACTCCAGCTGAGTTGTTGGTGTCACATTGTTTTGTGATGTCACACATAGGAAAACATTGCACATATCATTGAAGTAGGCCCCTATGTGATTGTCCGCCTTATACTTCATTTCGAGTTTTTACACTAGTTCATATTTTTTTAGATTTATATTCTTATCTGGGCATATTTATTCAGCATTTCCTCGTTTATATTGTATTACTTTCGACACCGGTTATAACGGGGTCAACGGGATTCAGGAATCACTTCGCAATATCCGCTATTTCGTTAGAACCGACTTCGCTTATAACAAAGTGTAAAAGGGAATGGAGAATCGTGATCACTGCGCTGTAGCCACTGTTTCGTTATAACGGACTTCGTTATAACCACTCTCGACAGTATGTAATGAACGGCCCTCGAGTCTGCAACATATCTCTACTCTGGCTTCCCTGAACAATCGTTTAGAGACCTCTAACCTAGAGCTCCTGAGCTCGATTTCAGGTTAGAGATGAGCATGTGTATTTCGTTTAATTCGTACCACAATCTTGCTTACATTGGGTTGCTAGACTTTTTGTCACCACACGATTTGTGGTGACATGTCTTGCAATGAAGTATGCATGGACAGACCGACACGCAAAGGGCCACATTTATAAGAACATGGGGTATCGTTATGAAGCATTTCATTGTGTATAATAAAAAGGCGGGTTACGACCACGACCCCCTTTAAAAAATTATACGATCAGAAATATATAATCAATAGAATAAGCCTTTCTTGTACTTGTTCGACTGATCTGCTTCGCCATTCTGGGCAGCAGGTTTTTACTTTTGTTATTGTTTGACCAAATGATCCTAATGGGAGCGAGACTTATGAACTTTAATCATCATCATCATCGTTATCATTAGCTGTGTATTTTGTGTGCTCATGAAAAGGCAATTTGCCTCAGTGTGATTCACATTCGTAAGAAGGATTACAGATGTCGAGATGTCGATGCCCATTCATTGATGTTGGTATAGAATATCTTATGTAGATTGTAAAACTGGCTAAGATAGTGTAAATAACAAAACTAGTATTAATAAACTGAATTAAAGATTATTAAAACAAAACTGGCAGCAAATCTGTCAACATGAGTTAGCGAAATAAATTCCGAAGCAACTCATTCGGTCAAGACATAACCATTTTCTCCCCGCTTCCAAACATCGCTTAGTAAATCGCATGACGCTCTAAGCGCAATCACTAAGGCCAACCGAATACGCCGGTTTTCGTAATAAGGAGCGCGTAATGTTTTGACAAAGCATCTCTTTATAGATTTATACACCCATAACGTGTAATTTTATAGAATAATCCGGAAATGAGTATTGGTGGCTACGAAATGAACATCTAAAAAATCGGTCGCAGCAAAGTATTGCACATTATTACGGCGCATTTAAAACGTTTACGAATGTGGCAATATGACCGTATTTTCAACGACTTCGCCAACCAGAATTCCTCTACTTACGACTTTATAGATTTTGGGTATCGTGTGTAAGTCTCGAAATAAATGATATAAATGAAGCTAGCTTCACCTGCTAAAATAAAGTATACAGGGAATGGAAAGTACACTTTAACCGTAAGTGTATTTTAGGGGGTGTGGAGGGCGGGGGCGAGGACACCTTGATAAATCTGAGATTCCGGATACTGCCGGGGGTCACACGGACTGACTCATTTTCTGGTTACTGCCTCTAAAAGGACGAATGACAAAATGGACGTGTGTTGGGTTTGACACTGGTGATAGAAACATATATCTCGTAGACAAAACGAAACCCGAGGCACCGGGAGAAGGAAAAAGAGGGACACAAAGAAGAGGCCGACACAGAGCACACAGCCTGCACGAGGAATGATAACTGGGAGAAGAGTAAAAGTACAGGCAGTCTTCGGTAGTATCGCATTACTATTATCGAGATACTGTAACTCGTTACGTTTAAAAAAGTATCTGTAACAATAACTTAATTACTTCTTTTGTAAAAGTAACGAAAACGTAAGGGCAAAGTTACAGTTACTTTTCGTGAAAATGAACCAAGTCTTTCTTGATTGCAACAGTGGCGTTCAGCTTGTAGATCAGAAGAGAGAGAGAGTTAGTACTTTGACAGCAAAAGCAAAAATAAAACAAGAAATGCAGAATGTTTCGTTTGCTGGCCCAGTGGCTTTAAGTCAGACTTGTGTAAGTACGCTAGTGTAAAATCCTTGACATTCACACTATCCAAGATCATTGCTTTCACCCCTATAAAATTGTCGGAAAGGTGGAGCTGGGGATCAGTGGGGTTCTTGGCTGGGGCTAAATTACATTAATCTCGCCAGACCATCTTTCCCCTGTTCATTATTACCAAAACGCGGCAGAAATATAGGGTTGGTGGGCCTTGATATCATCAGAAGCAAAATCGTAGGTTACGTCACTAAAACTTCGAGTGTCTAGATTTCTTATTAATTGACTATGATATATTTTTGATGTTGCTATTTTGAATAGTTCCATTTTTCTTTTAATTAGCCACTTTGGAGAGATGGCACACGAGAATGAGGAAGCAGGCACCCCGACCTCCGAAGACCTCACTAGCCTCTTGAATGTTCGCCCTGTCATGAACAACTCCTCAGGCGAAGTACTGCACCTGCCGAAGCACAGGAGATGTGCCGCGCAAACTTTGAACTTAGTGGCTACTGTGGACGTAGTCAAAGGATGCACGATCAGCTCGTACTGTCAGACATCAACGACAGTGTTAGGAAAACTGAAACTTATTTGGAATAAGCAGGGCCAGTCCACCCGAGTGGCGGACGTCATCAAAAATAAACTAGGGAGATACTTCTCGGTTCCGACCAATACTCACTGGAATTCACTCTATGACGCAATGAAATGTGTTGATGAGGCCCAGCAGGACAAGATGGAGGCTGTCTGCGACACCCTTGCACTGCCGCGTCCCTGAAAAGACGATCGGAAGTTTATGAGGAGTATGGCCAAATATGCCAAACCCTCTATCACGTTTCTGCGATATTTTTAATGTGTTGTTTTTATTCCTTAGACCATGAAAGGAGTTGCCAAGGCACTCAAAATCCTACAAGGTGAACGGTACATGTTCATGGGCGATATGGGGCCGTCATTGGTGGCGCTGATGTGGCAGCTACACTCACTGCCTATGCTCAAGTTTTGCAGCTCGCTTGTAGACACAGTGAAGATCGCAGTAATGACGAGGTCAGTTTCTTACTCTTTGGAAAATGTACGACCTCTTTGTTAGCGCCTTTTGTTGAAAGTTCCGTTTGCGTCTGGCAGGCAGGCTCATTCACGATTATCAAGACAAGTAATGTAAACATTTTCAATAAATTATAAGCAAAACGGTTAAAATTATTTATTATATATTAAACCTAAAAGACCTTGACCACAATATTCCTACAATCTTTTTTATTAATGCAGCATTATATGGCGAATTTGTGGACGTGACAGCTAGTGCACTTGTACTGCGACCTGCTCGTAAAACGTTTGTTTTTAATTTTTAATGTTTGATATGTGAGTAAATGTTTTTATTTTATTGGTGGATTTTCTGAAGACATCAAGTCCGACGAGCTCTTTCTGGTTACAGCGGTGCATTCAAAATTGAATATTTCATGGATGGTGTTATGAATGTCGCCCAAGGGTACCGGCCGGTCTCCCCCCCTGACGCGATGTTGCCTGTTGCCCAAAGATCCAAGAAACTTCAGTTGAGCACCCCATGTCTTCAGACTGTACCAGGACATCACTCTGGTCGTTTTTTTGAAGCTCGGGCAGTGCTTTCACGTAGTTTTGACCGTCCCGAACAAAAGACGCACCTGCAGCCGCGTGCTGCCTGGTGGAGAGAAGACGACGAAAGAGAAAACGATCTTCTGTGAGAGCGCGCGCCAGCGTGTGCTGCTGTTCCGAAACGCGACCTCGAAGAAAACTGCTGACGATCATCCGCCTAGCCTGTAGATAGGATGTGATTAAATCTGTACATACTCTACATTTTGTTACCTGGGATCGGCTTCCAGTCTCCTGCACCAGTCCCGCTCCCGTACATGGCATGAGTCATAGCACCGCCAAACAGGGTCAACCGCTCGGTCTCGACAATAGATGCAATGCAGAAAACGCGTTCTGTGCTGCTTCTTGAAGAGGAATGTTGCGCACTGCGCCCTTCCGAGGAAGTTACACGAGACCCAACATGCGATGATGACGACAACGACGACTCCTTCTTGCGGCTGCGTCCTAATGTTGAGTTGACCAGTGAAACACAGTGACGGAAGACTGACACCTCATCGACGGCGTTATCCAGCCTCAACGACTTTCCCAGCATTAAGAAGATTTTTTTAGGCCTCAATGCCGCACTTCCTTTTGGCGCACCTGTTGAACGTCTTTTCAGCAAGGGGCGGGACGTTTTCAACACCAAGAGGGGAAAGCTAAGCGACAAGAACTTCGAAAAGCAGTTGCTACTTCGATACAACACGGAGTAAATAATAATACAGCGTTATTCAATATATCTCGAAAAGTTTAGAGTTTTCACAAATTCCCCAATAAATGTAAATGTTGCTCATTTTGTTCTGTCCTGCATTTCTCATAGTTGCATACAAATATGAGAATCTTGAAAGTAACTAAGTTACTCTGCCGAAGTAACTGTAACTGTACCGCGTCCCTTTTATTCTAGGAAAATGTAACTATAACTCAAAATATATTGTTAGGAAAGTAACTGTAAATGGAACTAAATACTTTTAAAAAGTAACTTACCCAGGACTGAGTACAACCAAGCTGTTGAATTGCAGACATACCATTTCGTTAATTTTATTATATCTATAAATGAGCCATGACACATTATGTAGTGTTTGTCAGTATTTAAGCCACTATATTGTCATCAACCTTCAGAAAGGAAAGAAGGGCGGACAGGCCCGGAGCGGCCGAGTCTGGACCGAGCGTGTCCTTGCAAAGAAATAAATCTCTGAGTGTAAGATATATTGGTTCATTGATTGTTCCGTCAATATATCTAATATTTCTGCCAATATCATGAAGTATGCGTAAACACGTTGTCTCTTACCGTTTAAATTGGCACTGAAACAATATTCGACTGCAATGACAACTTACACAAGCGCTCTTTAAAAACACAAAAAAAACATAGTCATTGAGAGCTAAAGCCGCGGTCACACAAATAATCGGACATGAGCACGTTACTAAAAAATTTAAGAAATTACATTTAAATTTACGCAAGGCTAAATTGCAATGCTTTTTGTCACAATTACCCTTCCATAAAAGTAAGTAGCCGTTATTCAAAAAAAGTAATCCTTTACGTTTGTGACGTTACATGCAACATTGCTGTCCTCGCTTAAGAAACCAAAATGGAAAGAAAAGTATGCAAGGGTCTGTTGTTGCCACCAGTAAATCCCCACTTACGTTGTGCGATTTTGCTTCCGATAACTGCTCCTGTGGCGTTGAACCTTTCAACTTACACCACGTAATTTTAGCCGCACGAGCGACGTCGTAAATATGAAATCGCAAGCAAAATCTCACAATGTGAATGAAGCCCAACACTGTTTTTGACGTTGAATAGCTTTAGCAACGGCGGGCTCTCAAAATCTTTGTCAGAGGCTTTTTCCCGGTTTCTTCGCGAAGATGTCGAATACCACGCTGAACAGCCTTTCACCCGAGTCACTGAATGGGAGGGCCGTTTTGTGCCTCCAGAGTGCTTCATGCACTGCATCGTGCACCTCCAGCGCAGCGGTGGAAGTGCTCTTTTACACTGAATAAAGAGAAAATTGCGTTTGCAACCGATGCGAGATGCGATGGAAATCGCGAGTCTATAGAAGTCGTCATATAACTGGCGAAACCTGGAATACGATCGAACTATACCAGCCGATGGTACTCGAAGTTAGAAAGACAGGCTAGTTACGTGTATTAAATAAATAATAAATAAAGTTTTACATTTTTTTTTCTGCACTGAATGGTAGAACCTTGGTTGAGATGTGGGTGAACAATAGAATTGGACTTTCTTAGATATAAATATAAGTCATAAATAAAAAAAAAACAGGGCACTTCTAAAAAAAATATTTAGAACATTGGTTAAAGCAGGAAAATGTAAACGCGCGGTTTCCGCACGTACCGTATAGTGCTACAATTTTTAAGGAGCGCGTTGGTATTGCATACAATGTTTTACGAAAGAGTTACACATAAAAAAAACAGAACACGGAGAGCACGTCTT
Organism: Ixodes persulcatus; assembly: GCA_013358835.2. NCBI lineage: Eukaryota > Metazoa > Arthropoda > Arachnida > Ixodida > Ixodidae > Ixodes > Ixodes persulcatus. The sequence goes on along the minus strand of JABSTQ010006285.1, from coordinate 3,735 downwards.
TGTATGTTTTGTCCGTGTTCTGCCTTTTACGTTTAACTTTTTCGTAACACAACTGTATATTGACGCCGTTCGAAAATGGTCGGAGTACAAGCCGGTATTAGTACATTCAAGTGTTCTTCAGAGAGACACCTGCTGAGGCCACGGACGACGCGAACGGCAGAGAACCAAGCTCACTCACAATTATTACTCTCCCCTCAAGTCAGAAATTTTTAACCTTACAATGTATTCTATTTTATTATTAAAATCTGTATTTGAGAAAAGATGTGACCTGCTGGTAAAAGTAAAAAAAAAGACATTTCTATTTCTTAGGATCTCACTAAAAGCTGACAACGAAAATGGCTACAACAGGGATTCCAATCAAGTCAAGCCAGTCCTAGATGTGGGACTACAAAAATGCTAGGAGATTTTAAAAAGCAAATTTGTCTCGGTCAAATAAGCTAAAAGCAGCACAAACACACACACAAAAAAGACAGTCTGTTCTTTGAGAGAAGTGTAGTATCATTTGAGCAGTAACGCACGCGGATGCTTGTAAATATGACCCCTTTCGTTATTGTCAGATAGCTTTCAGTGCGTCTCCTCCTCTCGTGACATTATCAAAATGGTTGTATTCATAATAACCGAGAGGGCCATTGTTAATTTTTCTTAAAACATTACTGCATGGATCTTCTCGAAGATGATACAATCGCTTGGTGTCCTCTCATTCCTCTTCCATCACCAAAAAGTAGAACAAAGAAAAGCGGATATAGATGCACAACGCCAGCTTGGCCGCACTTTTGGAAATATTTGAAGAATACAAATAAACACCTGGACCCTCCATTTAGATTTCTAGGGTCTGCGGGAAAAAAAGAGAGAAAACGGGCTATGCATTGTAAAGCTTTCAGCAGCGGAAGAACACCAGGCCTCGTTTTGTGCCTGCCAATGCGCGTGAAGACGAGGCTCCGGTCAAGCCAACGTTCCTAAAACACTCAGCTGGGCAACTCAGCCTTGTAATCAGGACCGCTGGTGTTCACCGAGAGCAAACTGGATACAATAGCAGCGGCGCCCATTAGGGACGAGTCGAAGATGAGAGTCGATTTATATAGCTACTGCAAAATGGCGCTGCGAGATGACGCCACCAGCCTTTGAAAGTCTCTACCTGAACTAATATGTCTAGCCGTGCAGTTCCCGGAGTGACCGCCGTGGCAGAAATGGCGGCGTTGCGATCACCATTAGTTCGGTTTCTCGACTACGGATGAGAGTCACTCTTTCAAAGCAGGCGCTTTGGCAGTTTTCCAACTGAGTTACTCTAGTAATATTGGGTCAAGCTTACCGAAGTGGAAAGTCTTGGGGGGGGGGGGGGTAATTTAATTAATTTTCCGCTTTTCTGTGAATTAGAACGTAACGATTTACAATGAAGCCGTAACGGCTTCATTGTAAATCGTTACGTATATAAGTAAAAAAAAATTACTTTTTTAAATTGCTACAGAAAATATAAAATTTTTCCGTTACAAATTACTGATGAAGGTAAGGGACTAGGCGTATTTGATTTACTCCTGACGGATTACGAACAAGCGTGCTGCTAATGCATCGAGAAATGCAGACTGCAGGCACTTTCTAAGGAGTGTTTCGGTTTTCTTCGATGTCATGCCTGTAACATTTGTTCCTAAAAATCTCTGCAGGCTTGTTTGAAGCATACATGTGTATGACGCAATCTCGCATCGAATGTGTTTCAGGCGTGCCGGCAGATAACTCTCAGCGTGTCTGAAGGGAACACCTTGTCTTTTGTATAATGTAATGCCACCGTGACTTGGACTTACGAAACCGCAGGTTGTGGCTGATTGTGTTTATGCTCCTTACTTTCTCGTTGGTTCTTCAACGTCAGCTAATGGCAGAATCCCCTTGGCTGCTGAGCGATAATAAGTTGCTCTGGAATCACAACGCCCTGCATATTTTGACGCTGCTATTAACTATAGTGAAGTGTACTCTCACGCAAAGCCTCGCACCCAGATGGCTTCTTTGTAGAGGTGTAAGTACTCGAAGAAAAAGCGCACTTTTTTGTTTTAGGTGTCGATCTCGAGGCTTGCAGGCGCTATTTTCGGGATCACGATGGTCGCGCTATCGCGGTGACCACGACGGGGATGACAACGTTCGACTATATGGCCCCATGGATTGGGATTCGGGCGCGCCGTGAACACTCAAGTTGAGCTTGGTTTACAATCTATGCTCCGTGAACGCTGGGCTAAAGACTTGTGTCCGGTAGCCGAAATACAAGAATTAACGGAGTGTATCGTGTTTCCTGTGAATTGATATACCCAGCACGTGGCTCCGCTGAACATTGATGACGGATATTCGACACCAGATCAAAGGGCCGCTTGCTCTGTAGGCTAGTTAAGAGGGTGAACTTGGTTTGTGTTTTTTGCACACTATCTAAGACTTAGTTACGGGCTTGAGTTGAGCTAGTTGGTGAATAAGTAAGATATGGCCAGCGTGAACTTGGAAAACGGAAAACGTAGAAATTAGAAATAGAAGAAAAAGACATAGGTTAAGACACTGCTAGACTACCAACTGTGGTTGCAATGCTTCTTCCTCTCCTTGAACGTATCCATATGAACAAAGAAGAAGCAGATATGTTAGAGAAAAGGAAGAAGCCTTAAAACTATAACTGGCAGTCCAGCAGTATATATATCACTCTCTCTTTCTTCTGTCTCTGATCTTTACATTTTTCGTCTCCCTGGTTCCAGCTGGCCCTCTCGTAATCTGAGACCTATATAGTTGGCTACAACTATTTGCTATGTTGTCAAGGTTCCAGAAGCATCTTGAGTGCTCCAAAGCTGTCAAAGCTGTGAGTAGATGCAAAGCAGCCTATCGCAACCCATCAACGCGGGTCTGCATCACTGTGGAACCTACACTAGCTTTGACAAGATAGAAACGATTAGTTGACGCCATGTATGTATATTGTTCAAATAAAAGGGCAAAATGTATTTTGTAGGTTGTGTGATTTTAAATGCATCAGTAAAGTAAAGCAAACTGGTCTCCTAATGTTTATAGATATAATTTTCCGGAGATGGGCCAGTTCGGGGGTGTATTCTAAACACGAACAATCAATCTTAGCGGTATTTGTTGAACGTAAAATAGTTTGATGTCCCTTATAAGGTTGACTATCCTTCCTCCGCATGTTCGACAGTGACGCCCAAAGAGCCTGTGATAAAGATGGACGGCCGGAAGCTGACAACGGCAGCCGTTGGGTCCGTACATGGAAGGCACGACAGTGGTCTGGACTGTTCTTCTTCGGGAGGCCGGCCGGCGCCTACGGTCCTCTGGAGGAACACGTCGGCAACCTTCCGGTCAAGACGTCCGTCATGCCGGACCTTAGGGGCATCACGACGTGACTTCCACAGCGCGCTTTGTGCTCTCGCGTTGGGACCTCGGTGCCAGGTTAGAGTGCGTTGTGATCACGAAAGCACGCCAGCTCCTGTGGTCAATCGTGCCGGTCAGTGCGTTCCATGCTTGTATGATGAGGCGTGACTACTGTTGACGTTTTGTTCGCAAATGATAAGATGTCCTTGTTAAAGGAGTTTGCAGGAAGTCAAAGGCAGGCTGTGGTCGACTAATTGTTTTAATTGTTAACAGGGTTTAGGATGGTTACCTAAGATGTCCATTTTGAGTTATTTTTCGCAATTTGTATTGATTGGTTAATTGAGTGCAATACAAGCTTCCTGCATGTTATATTACCTTAACGAACATGCTTGTCATTTT
>JABSTQ010006284.1:0-86345 GCA_013358835.2 Ixodes persulcatus | reverse complement strand
TTGAAGAGCCTAAAGTTATTGAAAGTAAATTAGGTACTTGTCTATTTCGTGGTCGAAATAACACACATTTTGTTTTATCCGCGTTTATTTTTAGCCCGATGACTTTCGTCCACACATCGATGTTTGAAAGGACTCTTATTGCCGTGCTCTCAATTTCATACGCTGTGTGCTCTTAATAAATATAGTTGTGTCGTCAGCGTAAGAAACAATGTTTGCCTGTGGTACACTATTTTCAATATCATTAATAAAAATAATAAATAAGGGTGGCCCGAGCACATTACCCTGAGGTACTCCGGTTTCAATTTTTTGAGTGGTTGAAATATAGTTGTTAATGGTAATGAATTGTGTACGGTACTGCAGGTAAGATCTAAACAGGTTCAGAGCAGTTCCACGAATACCATTGCGCTCCAACGTTTCCAGCAATATTGTGCGATTAATTAAGTCAAACGCTTTCGAAAAATCGATATATATACCCAAAATACGTTTCTTGTTTTCAAAGATTTCAATGATCTGCTGTTTTTGTACTAAGAGCACCGATTCCGTTGATTGGTGCTTACGAAAGCCATGCTGACTATTAGAAATAACAGAATGTCTCTCTACGTAGGAATAAAGTCTCTAATGCATTATTTTCTCAAGACCCTTTGAGAAAATGGATAACATGAAATAGGTCTATACTTATTAAACATATTTTTATCGCCACCTTTATACAAAGTGACCACCTTAGTGCACTGCATTGCTTTAGGAAAAACACCGGAAGAAAGCGATAGATTAAATATATACGTTAACACAGGTGTCACATATCTATGACATACTTAATCGGTCTGATATTGAAATCATTTACGTCTTGACTTTTGGAGTTTTTTAGGTTTCTAAAAACCGCGAGCACCTCACACTCATCTGTCGGACTCGTAAAAAAATTTTTTTCAAATTGTGTAAGACATTAGAAAGAAATATAATATATGTTCAATTCCCAATTGATTGGGCTACTGTTTTCACATCATACTATGAAAGATCTGTATACATTTCAGGCACATTCATTTATATTCTGTTTACTTGTCATGCTGGGCGGTGCTAGTTTTTACCGGGGGCATCCAGTACAAGTATTGGTTTTTAGTGGTACATGCTAATCAATTTTTGTTTTGTCATTTATTGCGGGTTATTTGAATTGTTACTATTGTTGATCCTAGTCAAGAGATCTGTGTACATGACAAAGTAAATAAATTTGTGCTGCTGTTTACCCGTCTTGCTGGGTGGCGGACCCCTGCTACAAAAGTTGTTACAGCTGTTCCAACACACGTTTTTGCCTGCTACACGAGCTGCTCCAAAATTCTTGTGAGCATTCCCACCACTGATCTCGCAGGTCGGCCATATTTGCAGCTAAACGCCCACTAGTCACCCGCTAAACTAGCCCTACCCATTGCTGAGATTTGTTAGTCGACTTCTTAGTTGTGCGGATCGACTAGGCCCTAAACACGACCGGTGAATACCAAGCACTCACTTAGCGGCGACTGTCGTTTGCCACGTGATCATTTTAGTCAGTGACATCACTAGTCAGTGGTTAGACAGGCACTACTCGTGCCTGGTGAATATGGGTGTACCGTGTAAGTGTACTTCACATCATTTTAGTGAACCCACAATTTCATAATGAATGCCGAACCTACTTTTCCATCTTTTTTTAGAGAACATATACCATTCCACTTGGCACTTCTGCTCGGAGATTGCTGTTATACCGCACACACGTTTTCAACTTTTCGGAACGCATCATTATATTACATCACCTATAAACAGTAATATCAGTCAAATGATATTCAATATACTGCAATTTTAAACTTCTAGTCTTGTGAAATTCACTCGTCATGTGTTTGGCACACTATGGCCCGTGTTGCTGCTGCGCCAGAAACCCCAAATTTATTGATTTATTCATTCGTCTTCAGGTGGTGTTTCTCTCAATTAGGTAATAATAATTCCGAAGTCATTTGTAATTTCTTAAAGAATCCTCAACCACCCCAACCAAGGCAGTTTAAAGCAAAAAAGTAATCACAGATTCCCCTCAACACAGGTGTCAGAAGTACTTTTATTTTACGTAGAATACCGCGCATCCGCCTATTCCACATGAAGCGCCCATATCCAAATTTCAAAGATCTGAGAAAATATGCACAGTACATTTATATGTAAAATTGATGACCGGACACGTGCCCATCCTCCATTTTTTCGCGATTATCTCTCAATTTTAAGTGGGCCCTTGCCCGGTATTTTAAAGTTATTATTTATTTTAATAAAAATAAAATAAATATTAAAATAAAAGGACTTTCGACACCCGTGTTAAAGGGAATGTGCGGTTAGTTTTTTTTTTTGCTTTAAACCGCCTTTAATTTCTTTCTAAACTAGCGTGTGATGTTTCAAGATTATCATATTTTGCCTGGAACACTCAAAGATACACATACGTAATAGTTTAGTAAAGCCACTTATCAGTATTTGATTTGCAGTTTCCTGCAAAAATTAAATATATCAAGCTTCAGCTTTGTAAGCTGGCCTTGGAGTTTTATGAATGTTTCAACCTCAGTACCCAAGAATTTTCTTTTTGCCGTGAACAGTTTTGTTGACATTGCATTCTCTAAGGACACTACAGATTCGTTGCCAGAATCGGCCTGGACGGGTTTCGTGTGTGCGTTCTCGTTCTGAGGGGTACTTGGTTGTGGACTACTTTTGACCCGTTCCCCTTTGGCCATTCTTTTTGCCTTTAGTTTGCGCTCGAGGTACTTGTCAAGTTCATCTTGGTCCACAAATTTTCGGACTCTCTCCGTGCTCAAAGACTGTATCGGATTGAGGACTTTGCAGTTTTTAAGGGCCTGCCCAAGTATGTCCGTGTGTTCTAGTAGAGCATCTTTCAGGTCCTTGTGTTGAATGCAGCCATACATGGCCCAAAACTCGAACGAGTGCAAGGGAATTGCATACATCGAGTGCGGACCGACCGAAACAGAACACGACAGTCCTAGTGGATATACAGTGTGACATGCACCTCCTCACAGCGACAAAGATAATCGACAGTCATATCCAGTTTTCAAGGAAGGACCAAGGACTACAAAGGCTAAGTTCATCGGCCGAACGTACAAAGTACACAACTACACACCAAGACCACATATCTGCTACAAATGTCACATTATCAGGCACAAGGCTAATGTGTACCCCAGTCATACGCGCAAATGCAATGAGTGCGGCAATGCACACGAAGAAGACATGGAATGCACGCACTTACCGAAAAGCTTCAAATGCGGCGGAAACCACCCGGCCAACAACCGGGCCTGCCAGAAAGGGCAATACCACCCCCGCCAAAGCGGAACGCATCCCCTCTGAGGGCTTTTACGGACAGATTTTTTTAAGTATAGAATAGCCCTGGGACTTCTCTTGACACTTCCCGACAGCACATGCTAGGGCAAGAACTTCCTTGCTTTACAGTGCCTCCTATAAATACTGAGCGCTCCATCTGGCACGTAAGAACATTGACCTCGCAGACCCTTGCAGTGAGAAAGGCACACACATGCTTCTCGGTGGATTGAACCAAGCATGTACAGGATAATTCTGTTCTCTGTGTGCCTTTTTCAAGACCAAGGGTCTCACTGTACACAGGTTCCCACGTCTGCTGTTGTAATCGCAAGAACACCTCAGCCAAAGTCCTACATCATCCAAGAGGACAACGGCGTCCAGTGCAGGCTATACAGAGTCGCACACCGCAGAAGCCCAAGATCAAAACAAAAACTGGCCCGCTTCCGCAGCCCTACCTTTCCTGACAAGTAAGAAAAAAGGAAATGTAGACGGTACTCACGCCGTCTACCAGAGGGAGCCAGTTACCCGGAGAGAGCAGAAGGAGACATGGGATGGGCGTCATTTGAGGGCAGGGAAGCTGTGAGCAAGATAGAATTTGAGGATCGGTTGAGGCAAATGGATAGGGAGCAATGGGCACGGAAGGTTTTCAGCTATTTATCCATAAGGAGTACAGACACAAAGTGGAGACAGTGCACTAGGAAATTAAGAGGAAAGTTTTTAGGCTATAGTGGAGTTACGGAAGAGCAGGTACGAGTTAAGAAGAAAGTTAAGGCCACAGAAAGAGATTGGTGGCTAGAGGGAATGCAGACAAAGACGACTCTGGAAAACTATGGATTAAACAAAACAGTTATTGTCAAAGAAAGCATTTATGACAATTCTAGGGGAAGCTCATTGTTGTTTGAGGCAAGGACAGGTGTTTTGCGAACCAGAACATACAGAGCGATGTACCAGGAAATGGATACAGTGTGCAGTGATTGTGGAGAGGAGGACGAGACGGTTGAGCACTTGACACTCTACTGTAAAAGGCTTCACCCTGTGCCTACCGAAGACAACATGATTTAATAAAGTCACTGGGTTTTAGAGACAGCAAAGGAAAAGTGGATTTCAAGACAGTAGAGATTACCAAGCAAAGATTAAGTGAATAGTGGCAGAAAGCAGGAGAAAACTAGGTAGGTATTTTCTTATTAACTAATGACAAGGGGGTTTTATAGCCTCACTTTCTTTTCAGAGCGAAGTGAATATAGTTTTCACATTTAAGCATTATAAGCTTAAATGGTAAAACAAAATGGTTAGGTGGAGTAAGCTACCGCCCGATCCAAAGGGCTCAGCCGGATTCATCCATCCATCCATCCAGAGACACTGGCAGGAACGGTGACGACAGGGGCGAGAGAAGAGACGCCATGGACCGGGCATGAGGAGGTTAACTCCGAGCAAGATGCCCAGGTCAAACGAGTAAACAGTTTGTATATGCAACAAATGGCGGATCCCATGGCTTGTTGCAATTGACAACTTCCGCAACCTGGCGAACCTCCCGGAGGCTCTTGCTGAACTCACGGATGCACACGTGATCGCAGTGCTGGACTTCCTGTGAGGCTACCCAACAGCCGTCCTGACCGGCTGTAGGACTCGGATGAATGTGACTATGTACGTGGCCCTGGCCAAGAGGACCATCGCAGAGTGGAAGGCCGATCAAATTAACTGCAGGATGCCCACAGCTGTCCAGCATGCCAAGTGGCCAAGCCCCGGGGAGGGAATCCCCCTGGCCTGATGAAACCCGTTATCAGCCAGAGCCCTTGGGAGACAGCCCCGTGCGACATCTTCAGACCACTGCCCTAAAGTCCACGCAGAAACCAGCACCTGCTTGTGATCACGGACCATTTCTCGAAGTGGGTCGAGCTGTTCGCACTCAGAAAACTTGTGTCTGCGAAAAGCTGGGAACGACTGCTAGAGACCTTTTGTCGCTACGGTGTTCCTGCTTCTCTGACCACAGATAACATGTGTTTTCACAAGTAGGGTCTTTGTGAACTCGTGCCAGTCACTCAATATCCAGCACAAGCGACAATCCGTTATCACCCACAGGCGAACATTGCCAAGCAGGTGAACTGGAACCTGAAGGCAATGCTGGTGACACTCACCGGTAAGCATAAGGATTGGGACGTGAACATCTCCGAGTTGGGGTTTGCAACTCGAACGACGGTAAATCGATCGACTGGACTGAAACCTGCATACCTGAACTTAGGAAACGAGCTGACATACCTTTGGAAAATGGATTCCGAAGGTGTGGGCCCCCATCCCATCTCTCTGTATGTATTGGACTGCAACCGCCTCGGCGACGCCCTCCGAACGGCCAAGCACAAGACTCTTAATGTCAGGGTCGTCGGTTTGATCCCTAAGTTGGGTGCTAATATGTGGGGTTACCCCCATCCGGTTCCCCCACCCCAAATGCTGCGGTGGGGTCGGGTGGCACTGGCACCTCGTGCACCGCGAGTGTGGCGCCCAACGTGGGACATGCCAAACTCAGCCCGGGGTCTGGATGACACAGCGGGTGTACTACCCCTACTCGCGGTCTAGGGCTGGCCGCAGCTCCTGGAACTGGATGGACGGCAGCCGGATGCCTGAGGACTTCTGGAGTTTCCGGTTGGGCCGGCGAGAGGGCTCAAGCACCCGCTCCGCACGACCGCCTCCGGCTGGGCCCAAACCCCTGGAGGAGCCCAAGATGAAGATGCGGTCGGCGGCCATGTCGACAGTGGTTTTCAGGATGGGGGGGGGGGGTAGTTTACGAGTCCCACGCACGATGGAGGGACCATTACTGCCCCTCCCTCGGGGCCAAGCCCTCCAAGGTGAGGCCAGCTTTCCGTGGCCCGACCCTGGTGAACCGGGACGACGAGCCGCCAGCTGGCGGAGGAAGAGGCGGCCCTTTGTCCAGTCTGCCCCGTCTTGATGGAGTGCGAAGAGGCCCACATCAGGGGAAGCTTCACACCGAAAAGGAGCAGCTAAAGAGGGACGCTGTGGCTGAGGCTGCTGCCACCGCGAGGGATATCCAGGGTGCTATCGAGCTGCTAAAAAGGGAGCGGCTGGAGCTTTTAACGCTGGCCCCAGTCTTGGTGCCCACTACTGTCGAGACCGGTTAAAACAAAGTCAACAGGAATCAGAAATCACTTTGCTATATCCGGTATTTCGTTATAACAGACTTCAGTTATAACGAAGTGCAAAAGGGAATGGGAAATTGTGATCCCTTCGCTGTAGCCGCTATTTTGTTATAACCGACTTCGTTATAACCGGTCTCGACAGTACTGCACCGATCCCGCGGGCCCTGGAGCTCGCGCCGCAGGGGCAGTCCGACCACTCATCAACCACTCACCAGCAAACTCGTCTGCCACCAGGCCCGTAGGGCGTATTCCTTGGACCCCATCGTCGCCGTCCCTAATAGACGTTGACCTGGACTCTTCCTTGGCGACGTTGGGGTCTGAGGATTGAAGGGGGTGGTGCAAGGACCCACTCTGCCGCCGCCTAATTGCCACCAGACGCTGGGGCCCGAGGGCAGCTCAAGGACGAGCTTTCGGCATCCTCGGTGGCAAATTGCCCCTCATCGTGGTCAGCTGGCGCCGTGTGTGGTGCGAGCAGAAAGCAATTGCGTAAACATGCCAATATATTTAAAGAAAACAATTGAGCTTCAGCTTTCAGTCGAGGTTGGAATTTTAATTGTATATAAAGTTATTTTTATTTTTTGCCAGTTTTTTACATCCCTCTTCCAGGACTGTCACATGTTTGTTTCTTTGTATTATTTTAAAGTTTATTTCCTGTTGTTTTTATTCCGGATACTATTTGCATAAGCATTTTTGAGACCGACCACGCACCTGTGAATATTGTCACCTTTGATTCGGGAGCCCCGATTCGGTTCTTATATATTTCCGAGCCATTATAATTTCAACTCAATGTAAATAATTTACGATAACATAAAACATTTGAATGTGAATGTGGTCGCATTAGCACGTGTGGATTGTAGTTTTATATTAACTTTATTCAAATATTTAGATATCACTAATTGTCATTTTTATTTGCCTGGCTAACAAAAGTGTAAACCCAATTTTACTTTAGCGATCTGGCATCCTTGAGTATATGAACTCATTTATATTATTTAAAATATAAGAACGTAGGACTTCATTGCCCAAACTGTCAGGTTCTATTATTAATTTAACAAAATTTATAAAAGGAAAGTACAATATGTGACATTTATACAGCGATGCTTAAGCCTCCTCAGACATTGGGGCAAGGAACGAACAAATGCGTTGCATTCTAAACAACTGGTTTAAAGTTATGTGGCCCAAGTAGGCTCGCTTTCAGAAATAGGTACTTGTAAAGTAATTGCATTAGTTTTTAAAAGTAATTTGTAATTACAATGAATTATTTCTCAGGTAGTAGTAATTGTAACTGTAGTTAAACTACTTTTGGAGCAAAGTAATTGTAATTAAATTACATTTTAGAAGTAATTTACGCATGTATGAATAAAATTGTGGTCTAAACCATGATTTCAATTGTGATTTAAATTAACTTGATTTTTATTCTCCATCCTGCCGATATGTGTGTCAGTGCACGGCCACTGCCAATCATTTCATTTGCAGCATGCGACATTGAGCCCTCAATTCTTTAAACGAGGTCAATGGGGGATGGCCAAGAGATGAAGATGGGCTGAATAATTTTTTTTCAAACATTTCGTTGATATGCTATTAGATAACTTTGCACTTTGCAGGTGAAATTCGGTGTGGTCTGCTTTTCTGGAATCGATCGGATGGACACCGAATCTACAAGTCGAATGAATCAGACTGTCCCATGCAGATTGACCAAACTGTGTTTAATTTTTTGATAGCTAACTTACTAGTATTGTAATATTGCTGCTTTTATGCTTGAAGAAGTGTGTAGATAAGTGGGTAGCACAAATGCTCAGAAAGAGTGGCAATGTTATGTTTTTTATATACTTGATTATACTGGAGACAACAGCTTTCTGGGGAAGTATTTGCGACTCTGTGTAGGCGTCGATCAGGCAAAGGCAAACTCTGCTTGTACCGCAGGGACACGAGGAAATATGTTACACCACTTTTCTTTGCAAATAACGATTTGACAGGCTTGACTAGTCCAGAGATATCTGCGAACGAGTGGTCAGCGCTACAGCGATGGTAGATAGTGCTGGCAAAAAAGGGGTGTCATTTGTGGCCCTCGAATTAGGAGGGTCAGCAACAGGTTTATAATAATAATCATCTTTATTTTGGATGCAATCGGTCTTCATTTTGGGTGCCCCGTGGTGCACCAACACAAACAATAAAACCAGCAAACAAAAAAATCCTAAACACACATAAAGTTAACAGACAAATAAATGTAAGATTAACCAAATGGCGACGGTACATTGCAACAGATTCAGATATATAAAGGTGAGGTGGAGCGATGGCATTATATAATGATTGAATCCGAGAGAGATGCGAGGTATTGCACAGTGAGCAAACACAACATGTCTGGTTACACGTGAAGGAACATGAAACAGTTCAGCTCTAGTTCACCGGTAGCTCAGCTTACAAAGGCATCGGTGGACCTCTTCACAGACTTCCACTCTAAAATTACATTGTCCACACTTTAAAATCACAATATGGCGGACGTGCCTGCAAGAAGCAGGAACATCATTGCACATCGCATAGGCTGTAACAATTTGCTATTACCCATGTGCAATAGGTGTTTGTTGCCTGTATTAATTACCCTACATGTGACGTGCAGGAATTTGCAGCTCCCGTGTCAACCAAGGCAATGAATTTTTGAGCCAAATATTAATGTCTATTATTGCCACTCCAATAAAAGGAATTTCCCTGCATTTGTGGAAGTGCTACCTGGGCTCTGGATCACTTGTTTCCTGCAGTATGGCACCCAGGCCCGATCCCATGCCATTCAAGAAAGAAATTGAGACGGCACGTGCAGTTGCCTGGTAGAAAAGCAGCTTTTCTACCAGGCAACTAGAACCCAGTTGTCTGGTAGCTGTGATTCTTGTCTGAATAATTCAAACAAAGAAATTGTTAGTTATTTGGGCCAGCAGCCTCTGAAAAGCATTTAACTTTAATACATTTAAGGATTAGCAGGAAAATAAGAATAAAGTGTTGATTTCAAACTTTTGAACACAAAAGGAATTGAATACTAACTTCGGACAACTACTTATTTCAACCAGCAACAAACTTCATTACTGTCATTGCTGGTTGAAGGAAGTAGTCCACTGTAGTTTCTTTCCATTCTTTGTGTTGGAAAGTCTTTGTATGATCTACTGATATGCCATACATTTTTCGATAGTAAAACATATTTTTTGAAAATGCTGTAAACAATTGCCTCCACAGCGCACTTTCAGCTTATCGGAGTAATCAACCACATTCTGTCCAAACTGTGTTCTCAATACAATGCTAGTATCAAGCTTAATACTTTGAGAGTGCTCTCGTGTTAAGCTTTTCCTTATTGCACCAGTGCACGCGGAGAAGCGCCTGTGCTCTCGCGGTAAGCCTTCTCACATTGCACCAGTGCATGCGGAAAGCACCAGCGCTCTTTTGGTAACCTTTCCCACGCTGCGCCGATGCATGCAGAGAAACGCCAGCGCTCTCGTGGTTAACTTTGTTGCATTGCTCTGGTACACGCGGAAAAGCGCTTGTGCTCTCGCTGCAAGTTTTCCCACATTGCACCGGTGCATGTGAAAAGCACCAGCTCTCTTCCGGTAACCTTTCCCACGCTTCGCCGGTGCACGCGGAGAAACACCAGCGACATAATGAGAAACAGCGCAAAAGGGACAGGACACAAAGTAAAAGAAGGACACAGGACATATGCTGACTAACAACCAGTCTTGGGCAGTAACTAGTTACTAGTAACGCGTTACCGGTAACTAGTTACTTTTTCCGGTAACTTTTACCTGTAACGCGTTACTCTTTAATACTGGTAACTTGTAACTGTAGCACTGTTACTTTTTTATTGGGTAACTGTAACTGTTCAGGCCGTTACAGTTACTTTTTTTTTACTATATAAATTGAACCCACTGCCGCGGACATGGAGAAATTGCCATCTTGAAGTATTTTTCTCCAAACTTCTCGCTGACAAAAAAAAAAAAAAAGCGTGGCTACGCTATAAACAAACAAAAACAGCCTGGTTCAGCCCACGACTGAGGATGTACGACATTCGAGTCAGCACGAAACCGGGAGATAAAGGAAGCGGCGCCCGCGGTGGTAGGGGCGGCAACCAATGTCTGTTTCACCGACTGTGGTTCACTCTTCTCTCGTGCGTACCATCTGTGGGTGTTGGTGGTCGTGCAATTTCTCCGAGTATTTCGTCTGGGCTATGTCTGGGATATGTCCGTGCTGTCGTTTTTACTACCAGTCGTTCGCCGTTTCCTCATCCCTAATAGATTTCAAGAAAGCCGTCCCCAAATTGTGCTGAAAGCCGGCGCTTGTTTAATTTATCATTTCTCTTCGAAGCCGCTCTAGTGAACACGACTTCCACAGTTGGCGTTTCGGACATAGACGCCGCGGTGGTCGTCGCACACTTGTAAAGCACCTGAAGCTAATTGTCCCCTTTCCGCCTATATTCTTTGGAAGCTGCTTGACATGCTATGTTTAGGCCTGCTTCCGAGTAAATACCAGAATCTAATTATGTGACCATCTCTGTCCTCATTCGTTTCGGAGTGAAAAATAAACCAAAACGTTCACTGACGCGGGCCGATGACAATTTTGAAAAACGGTTGATTCTAAGTTATAACAATTATTGCATATAAATTATGCACATCAAAATGCTGAAACGGCGAATGACGCAAAAAAAAAATGTAACGAGAAAGTAACGGCGTTACTGTTTTTGCAGTAACTGTAACTGTAACACGTTACTTTTTGAAACCGGTAACTGTAACTGTAACAGAGTTACTTTTTCTCTCTAGGTAATTGTAACTGTAACACTGTTACTTTTTACTGGTAACGTGCCCATGACTGCTAACAACCAAAGGTTTGCTATAAATTCCACGCGCGCACAGTGGCCCGCGCAAGCTCTTCTTCCTCTTTCAAAAGAGATAAATGCTAATAAAGACAGAAACAGCGGCACTAGAAAGACGTTGCAAAACGTGTGACCAGAATAAATATTAAAAAAAAATGTCCTGTGTCCTTCTTTTACTTTGTGTCCTGTCCCTTTTGCGCTGTTTCTCATTATGTCGCTCAACCAATCAGCCCAGCAAGGTATCCTGTTAAACGCCAGCGCTCTCGCGGTTAGCTTTCTTGCATTGCTCCGGTGCACGCAGAGAAGCGCTTGTGCTCTTGCTGTAAGTTTTTCCACATTGCACCGGTGAATGCGAAAAGCACCAGCTCTCCTTTCATAACCTTTCCCACGCTGCGTCGGTGCACGCAGAGAAACGCCAGCGCTCTCGCAGTTAGCTTTCTTGCATTGCTCTGGTGCATGCAGAGAATCGCCGGGCATTATTTGTGGAGCGATCAGAAAGGTAAAAAGGGGCCCATGTGCGCTAGCTATTGTTGGAGCAGGATTGATATCAAATGCAGTGTGTTGATGTAATTACTAAGGTATAAGACAAATTGGCACCCCACCAAATGTAAGTAAATGACATCAAAATCAATTTGTAATGCAGAACAGTTTATTCACATTATAACACAAAATTCGGATTTCCCCGTCCCACGTCAGACTTGGAAAGAATCATTGAACTGTGCAGCATTGCTTAGTTGTTCGTTTTTTTCAGAGCCGATTTACACAAGTAGCAACTTGCTCAGTCTCCAAGGGGCCTCGTTTTTGGAGCCTTCTTGTTACCAGATGTGAGGCCCACAGACTTTATGCTATAATTTCCCCAGCCTCTTACAAAGACTATGTGGTCAGATGAACAAAAGTTTGCTGGAAAAGTCGGAGAATTCTGCAGAGACAACTTGGTAGACACCCCGACATAATGCAGCACCATAACCTGTTCGGCACAGAAAATATGTTGCTATCAGGGTCTGGATCAAGAATGTCACAATTGGGAACCAAATAAGCTTTCTTTTTTATATCATAATAATGGATGCTGAATCTATCGGCAAAAATGACAGGTGAACAATATGCAAAATGGAGGAATAGCCCGAAGGCAAACACTGTAGCGAATCAGCCTGCATGGTGGCTCATATGCAGCAAAGTGAGACAATAAATCATAGTCATTATTGTAAGCTTAAAAGGCGGTCACCTGCTTGAGACTTCAAGCACGACAAAATCATAAGCCTCTGTGTAGGCGGCTCATCCTCGCATGCCGAAGGAGCAGCAGAAGCTCCAGGAGAGCTAAGCGGTGGGAGCTCGAGCTCACACGGCGCGGTTGGTGGAGCACCCTTGATGGTCCAGCCGTCCCACGAGCGGGTCCCTGGCATTGCCTCCTTGTGGTCCTGCTGGATCTTGGCCCTGGCCATCTTCTCCAGGATGCTCCGCACTTGCTGGCCCATGAACCCAGCGAGGACCTGCACACAGTACTTGACATTAGCACCAAAGCTGATTGTCAGCTGCAGCCACCTCACTCGTTCAAATTGTTAAGGATGTTGCCTTGAAGATTTCACAGAAAAGGTGCTGCGCCTTTAGCTTTACAAGGCACCTATGCGAAAACGTCTAACTGGGACCGGTTGGCATCTCGACTGGTTTCAATTGGGACTAACTGGGCCCAAGTGGGAATTAGCTGACACCAATAGGAGTCCAACTGTGACCAGCTGAGGGGTCAACTGGCTTGAACCATTCCCAATCGGGAGTCAACTGGCTTGACCATGCCCAGATGGGGAACGGGTGGGGGTAAACTGGGACCAGTTAAGGAGTTAACTGGTTGGAGGGATTCCCAGAGGGAGTTTAAATTGTTTTCCCATTCCCAGTTGGGGTTCACATGCTGTGTCATTTTGGACAAGATGGGGGTGTATTGATCTTCGCTGCACATAAATAAACCTTTAATTACTAGGTATACATTTATGTATTTATAAAAATATGTATAATGGCAACGTACATATTTTTTTTATAAATTGCACTATAATTAGCGGCATAAAAGGTGTTTACTTAAATTAACATTTATGTACATATATAAAAATGTATTAAACATTTATATAAAAACCTACTATTTTTTTTTTTTTTAAATCGGACCCAGCAGGCCGTTGTGACGCGCACGCGGATTAGTTTTACGCGTTGTCGACAGATGGCGCTGCACATGCGAAGCGGATTTAACCTTTCGTACAGTAAGCTAGGCCAAAAAATTCAGCAATCCTTACCGGGACTGATGTATGCGGATGATATCGTACTAATGGCTAACAACAGGATAGATTTGCAGGACTTAATGAGCATCTGTGGTAGGGAAGGAGAGGAATTAGGTTTAGAATTCAGTAGTGAAAAATTAGCAGTCATGATTTTTAACAATGATGATGTTGAGAGACTGAAGATACAGAATATTACAGTTGAGAGAGCTAGTAAATACAAGTATCTTGGAGTATGGATATGTGATGGTGCAGAATATCTCAGTGAGCATGAAAAGTATATAATAGGTAAGGGCAACAGAAATGCAGCTGTAATGAAAAATAGAGCACTTTGGAATTACAACAGGTATGAGGTGGTGAGAGAGATTTGGAAAGGGGTCATGGTGCCTGGCTTGACTTTTGGAAACGCAGTGCTATGCATGAAATCCGAAGCGCATGCAAGACAAGAAATAAAACAGCGTGGAGTAGGTAGGCTGGCTTTGGGGGCACATTGCAAAACACCAAACCAGGGAGTACAAGGAGACATGGGATGGGGGTCGTTTGAGGGCAGGGAAGCTGTGAGCAAGATAGAATTTGAGGATCGGTTGAGACAAATGGGGCAAATGGATGGGGAGCAATGGGCACGAAAGGTTTTCAGCTATTTATACATGAGGAGTATAGACACAAAATGGAGACAGCGCACTAGGAAATTAAGAGGAAAGTTTTTAGGCTATAGTGGGGAAGAAAGTTAAGGCCACAGAAAGAGATTGGTGGATAGAGGGAATGCAGACAAAGAAGGCTCTGGAAAGCTATAGATTAAACAAAACAGTTATTGCCAAAGAAAGCATTTATGACAATTCTAGGGGAAGCTCATTGTTGTTTGAGGCAAGGACAGGTGTTTTGCGAACCAGAACATACAGAGCGAAGTACCAGGAAATGGAAACAGTGTGCGCTGCTTGTGGAGCAGAGGACGAGACGGCTGAGCACTTGATACTCTACTGCAAAGGGCTTCACCCAATGCATACCGAAGACAACATAGATTTAATAAAGTCATTGGGTTTTAGAAACAGCGAAGGAAAAGTGGATGTCAAGACAGTAGAGATTACCAAGCAAAGATTAAGGGAATGGTGGCAGAAAGTGAGAGAAAACTAGGCATTTTCGATTAACTGATGGCAAGGGGGTTTTATAGCCTCACTTTCTTTTCAGTACGGAGTGAATATAGTTTTCACATTTAAATATTCTAAGCTTAAAGGGTAAGACAAAATGGCTAGGTGGCGCAAGCTACCGCCCGATCCAAAGGGCTCAGCCGTATTCATCCATCCATCCATCCATCCGGTGGTCGGTAGAGAAGGGAAGCCATCGCCGAAGTTGGTGTATTGATAAACGTGTCGTTATGTCAAAACCATATCTGCGCTTCTTGCGACCCAACTAAATACGCCATGGTGGTCACGGTGAACTTCGAGGGCAGAAAGCTGCAGTTCAGCGATCGGAGGGCACCCAGGGAAAACCAGACAGAAGAGAAAACAGCTGCGGAGGGCACAGTGGTAAAAATGGCGGAAAGTCTACCTCGAAAATGTTCGACTGTTGTGACACAAGCAATTGGAAATGTTTGATTGTAAGGTATGCGCAACCGCATCCTACCGGGACTTCACCTGCGCAACGCGGAAACACGGGTGAGCACCTTTCTTCACGCGATGGAGAGAAGCTGGGGACGTCGCCACGGATGCTGACAGACGCCAGCGGCTAATCTTTCACCCGCACGAATACTAGCTCTGAAAGGGCGATTCAATCGTCGCAATTAGCTAACGAGGCAGCTGAAGCGGTCCTTACAGAGCTAAACTGCGCTTCCTTCAACCCGGAAATGTGGACGTCACCGAACCTTATTCTCATTCTCGGTTTTTGACAATAAAGTCTGGTCAATCTTGCATTTTGTGCCGTGTTTCGTTGCTGGCGTTGGCACCAGCGGGGCCAATCGGTTCCGTAAACCAGCTACACGCGGGGCAATTTTCAGTTCCCCTTTTTACGGCCAGCCTTGCAATCTTTGCCGCCCTATATTCGCGCTCTTTAGTGCAGCGGCAAAACGCAAGTACTGTACATACCTTGTTGCCCATCCGGCTTGGGTGGACGCCGTCGCGGCCGATCCACTGGTGCCACTCGTCAGCCAGCCCGTCGAGGAACGTGAACCCTTCCCTGCGACACAACTCTCGCAGCAGCGAGTTCACCTCTCGGTGACGGTCATTTAAAGCCTCGATCTCTGCAGCGTGACTACGCGGCCATTCCAATGAGCAGAACCTATTCTCCCGTCTCGGAAGAACGGCAGAAAAGGCGATCTGCATCAGCTAGACGACGATATTTGTCGATGTACACGCTGGCACTAATATTGGAATTATTAGTGCCGACGTGCAGGATGACAACATAAAAATCGGGTAGCCTCTCAGACACCTGGGAAAACAAGTGCTCGATTCTAATACCACTAAACGCCGCAACCTCAACAGCCATCCGACTATTCAATTGGAAGTACTCTGGCAAGTACTTCACCATCGAATCGCCGGCTACCAAAACTCGAGGCATGTTGGGGGTGCGATCAAGGCTAAAATACAAAGAGTAGCACTAGATACGGAAAATGTATTGCTAAAAAGAACACGACAATGCTAAACAAAACGCTTCAAAGAGTGCGAAAATCAGGCAAAAGAGCTTGCGTGACCGGAGCCGACAGCAGAGCGGCCAGGAAGGAATGGGGGAAGACCAGGCAGACGCAGGGCACATGTCATAACTAACGTTGGTCATAACAAAGGCAACATCCGGGGCCGGGGATGATACGTCACTTCCGGCGTCGAAGGAGTGATTTCCACACAGGCGTCTCTCCTCCGACGGGCCTACGTCACTTCCGGCGTCGGAGGAGTGATTTGCACACAGGCCTCACTCCTCCGACGGGCGTCGGAGGAAGCACTTCCAATAATAAAACCAATAAAACACAGAGAAATTGCGCATTGAGTTTTTGTCGAACGCGGCTAGGTCAGGCTAGGTACTCGGACGTACCTAGGTAGGGAAACGCGGTTAACTTTAACCGCGGTTAGAGTTAACCAGCTTCGAGCAAACGGGCCCAGCTTGATGCGGAGTCCAAACTCCAGAGCGGGGACGCGGCGCTTCCACACGCCGTACTGCCTTTCAACAGTACTGCGTGTGGGTATGTGGGCTCGGTTGTAGGCTCTCTCAGCTGGCGTCTTCGGAGCAGCAACTGGTGTGAAGAGGTACCTGGAGCAGGCATAGCCTCCATCTCCCAGCAAGATGCTCTCATTCATCTGTCCACTCTCAAACAGTGCTTTTAAAGCACTGTTGCCAAAGATTGTGCTGTCGTGCACCGAGCCTGGCCGCCGGACCACAATGTTGCGGATGCAGAGTTAATGGTCTGACACTGTCTGCACATTAATGGAAAAGTATCCTGCCCGGTTCCGATACAGTTCGGCATGATCACCTCCAGGTGACTGGATGGGGACGTGCGTGCAGTCGATTGTTCCAACAACGCCTGGGAATCCTTGCATGCTGTAGAATCCTTCGGAAACAATCCTGCGTTCCGCCTCAGTCTTGGGAAAAGAGATGAAGTCCCTTGCCAGCGCAGCAATGGCTTGCGTGACCCGCTTCACGACTCGACACACAGTTGACTTGTGCACACCCCACAGGTCACCCAAAACTACCTGGAAGGTGCCTGTCGCGTAGAATCGAAGAGCGACCAGGAGTTGGTTGATGGGCGACAGTGGGCAGTTGCGAAGGCCGTCGAAAGCGATGACGTGTTCGATTCGGCTCAGCAGCCGGATGGTAGCATCCTTGGAGAGTCGGAATCGCGTGATAAAATCTACGTCATCGTACCGGTAGAAAGGGTCGTCCCTCGGTCGTACCTGCCGTGGTCTGCAGCGGCCCTGGATCCAACGAACATCGATGGAATCTTGGTAATCTTCCTGGTCACTATCCTCACCAAAAAAAAAGTCGAATCGGCAAACATGTCGCCGTACAGTCCTTTTTCGAGAAAGCACCTGCTAAAACAGCTAAAATGTAAATCGTGAGGCTGAAAATCTTATTAAATAGAAATATGATATGAAATATATAACTAATGCGATACACAAGAACGTTAAAGCATGCATGTTTAAATAGTTTATTGTTCAAGCGAGATGTCTGCCACAATAACAGTTCCAATAGCAGACGTCAAGAATCAGCTGATCATTGCAATCGGACGTAGCCGCTAATCAAAACATCGATTGCAACGACTGGGTACCTATGTTGGACAAATGTTTCGTTTCTCCTAAAAGAAACGGAAGTGACGACATCGCGTCTGATTGGTTGAGGCTCGAATGACGAAAGTTCCCTATGAAAATGTGGGCGGAGACGGCGAACCGCCCCCACCGGAAGTGACAACAAAGTGACCTATCGTTTCCTCGGTGTTTCGTCTCAAAAGGGAACGAGTCTGTCGATGGTCCCTTCGAGGTAGCGAAATTGGAAACACGGCGTCTCGGAGGCAGAGCGACAGTTTTCCTATTGTGGAACTTTTTTTTTCTCCGGAAAGGCTCAACCGGCAGCACCGCGATGCCTTTGAACTCCCGGAGGAGACTTTTCGGAGGCAGTACCGTCTCGCCAAGAATGTGGTCCGTTGGTTGTGCGACGAACTGCGCGAGGAGCCAGAGTTGAGGAGGCTGCGAGGTTCGTGGACGGTGATGACTGTGGAACAGCAAGTGTTGTGCGCATTTCGCTTTTACGCCAAGGGGAGCTTTCAGGGCATGGTGGCGAGCGACGAGCACATAGCGAGGGATCAGGCTACAGTCAGCATCGTTGTGCGGGCTGTGTCCCTCGCTATTGTGCAGTGTCTGGGGGTCCGACGCGGCTGGATCGACTTTCCCCAGACTACCGGCGAGAGGGACGATGTCGAGAGGGGCTTTCAACGGCTCGGCAGATACCCGGCGTCATCGGTTGCGTCGACGGGACGATGATCGCCATCGTCGGCCCGTCACAGAACGACCCCACCGTCACGAAGGCGGCGTATTGGTGGCGCAAACAATACTACGCTCTAAACGTGGTGGTGGTAAGTACGATCACAGATATACTACGTCTCACCTTAGCGTGAACTGAGAAAACTGCAAGCGCGAACGGCTTGACTGGAGCACTCGCTGCACGAGCGCTCGTGCAGCCGCGGGGCTTATCCAAAGCAGCTAGCTCGCGCTTTTAGCTATAGGTCAATGCCCGTTCTGAATGGGTTTGAAAAAGAGCGTAACGCTAATACGGTGCGGATATGCCATTTTATAAATGAGAGTTATGGGTTGTTAGTAATCGTTCATCCTCCGCACAAGCGTTTGTTCGACGAAGGGAGGGAGGGTTTGTTAGCTGAAAAGCTTTCGATCTCTGTTTGTTTTCATGTCGTGTTAAGCTTTTAAGCATTAGTCCCTGTCCTACATGGTAAAGTGTAAACTTTCCTTTGAAGAAAAAGACAAATTTGCCTAAACTATTACGTGTATCAAAGTAAGTGGCTATTTATCATATAATTTTAATCTTTGTAACACAGACAGCGCTCTGCCTGTGTCCTTCATCCAGTCCGTCGTTTTTTTGCGCTGTTTTAATATTTTAAGTTTGTAAACCACATAAGTTATGGTGGTGTGTTGGTCAGCATGTAAATAGTGTTTGACAGGGCCCCATGACAATGAGTGCAATCAACTATTTGTGGATTCAGTTGAATTAATGCCGACATATGTCTCACTATTGCAGGTGTGTGACGCCGACTGCCGGGTCATGAGCATTGACCCACGGTATCCTGGGTCGGTGCACGACTCCTTCGCGTGGCGCTACTCGTGGCTCCGGAGCAACTTCGAGCAAGGCCGGCTGATAGACGACGGCAGGTTCCTGCTTCGGTAAGCATACTACATTTGTTGGTTCTGTACATGTTGGCTCTGCACCACTTACAATATCACACATACTGTTCCGAACAGGGATAACATGGCATGTGCTCTGGCCATACCTGTGACACGTCTCCTTGGAAACACTCCGACGCAGCTGTCAACTACAGGGGGGAAAGGTTGCAAACAGCAGCTTTACCTGCTTAGTTGTCAACAATTTTAAAGGGATACTACAACGAAATTTCGGTGCTTATTTTTTGGTCTATACGTGTTCAAAACAGCAGTATCCCATCGGACACATCCATATCTTGTTAAAAAAGACACAAAAAGGCATTGAAGAAAATTAGGCGAATAACAAAGAGCATTTTCTAGATGTCGCTAAAGCCGTTTGTAATGCCCGTCTAGGAACCTTGACAGGTAGTGACGATAACTGGCTTGCCTAGAACTATACATGCTTTGAACCTGACGTCATCCCGACAGCTCTACAGCCAGCAGAAGAGAAAAGGGGAGGGAGGAACTCCACACTCAACGGGACATTCTTTTGTGCTTCCCAAGATTATAGAAGATTAACCCGTCACTCAAAATTCACACAAAAGCAGCTTTGGGGTTAGTTGCGGTGGCCTGATGCTGGCGTGCTTCGACCGCTTTGGTTGCTGGAACAGCTAGGGCATCCTGACGTCGTCTGCCTCGCCGCAGCTTTGCTCATCCCGAGATAAACTACATCACAATTGCACCGGATGTGACGTGCTCTCTGCTGGCTGCTCTCCGAGCGCTTGCCAGTGTGGGCTATTTATAACGAAAAATACAGCCATCAGGCTCAAAATACAGATGTGTGATTGTCATTTACGGGTATTGTGGATTATATTCAGCCTATTTCTGAACACGACGGGTACATTTCAAATTTTGTTGAAGTATTCTTTTCATGCGAACAGCATTAATATCACACATTTCCTTCTCTGACTGTGCAGGTGACAGCGGCTATGCCTTGGAGCCTTGGCTCATCACCCCTGTCCCTGGATTCCATGCGACCTCCACCGCTTGCGGCCGGTTTAATAAGGCACATTCTTCGATGAGGTCCGTTGTGGAGCGCTGCATTGGGCTGTTGAAAAGCAGATTTCGGTGTCTGCAAAGGCACCGGACTCTGTATTATCATCCAACAACAGCCACCGTCATTATATCGGCGTGTGCAGTGCTCCACAATATCTGCCTTTCATCGAGGGAACCAGACCCGGAGCCAGACTCTGACCCTGACGAGCCAGGGTTGGAGTCTGGGCCGAGCTGGAACGGTTCTGAGTCGAGCTCGGAGGGGTCAGTGGCAGATGACGAGAGGCTGGCTCCTGCCCACCCTCGGGTCAGCCTCTCGGACAGGGGGAGGGCTCTGAGGCAGCGCCTTGTTGCCCAGTTCCGAACCCGCCACAGCCGTGCCTCCCCGGAGCCCCACGCAAGCCACGGTGGCAGTCCCGCCCACCAGGGACACCACCAGCGCCAAGGAGTCCGTCGCCACAACGGAGGTCCCGCCCATCAGGGACACCGTCGGCGACAGGGAGCCCCTCATCGTCCTCGCCACGGTGGCACTCCCGCACACCAGGGACGCCACCGGCGACAGCGAACCCATCGTCGTCCTCACCTCGACTAACGCTCTCGCCACCAGAGAAGCCCTCCCCGTGGCAGCATGTACTTCGCTTGTTGCTCCACAGCCATGGCCGTCCATAAGCTCCACAGTGTCAACTCCAACGCCTTGCGCAGTTCGTCGCACAACCACCGTGCTACCCTTACGGACATGTAGTACTGCCTCCGAAAAGCTATTCGGTGCATCACAATGATGTTGGTAGAGCCTTTTTTTTAATTTGCAAGCAGGGTGCATAAAATGCGTGGAACAATAACAGAAGGCTTTGTAGGGTTATGTAGCTAGCCAACGGGGCATCTGGCTCGCCCTTGCAGGAAACTGAGAAATCAATGAGGCTAATGGTGCGACCGATTTTCCTTTTTTAGAGCGCAGCTCTTAGGCGCCCGTATCCGGCTTGAGCGGCGTCGCCGTCGCCGTCGGCGTCGCCGTCGGCGTCGGCGTAACCAAGGTCATCCCAAGGTCACGTGACCCCCAAGGTCACGTGACCCCCCAAGGTCACGTGACCCCCCGAGGTCACGTGACCCCTCCCAAGGTCACCTCAAGGTCGCGTGACCCCCAAGGTGACCCCCACGTGACTGGGGGTCACGTGACCTCGGGGGAGGAGGGGGGTCACGTGACCTGCGGGGAGGGGGGTCACGTGACCTCGGGGGAGGGGGGGTCACGTGACCTGGGGGAGGAGAGGGAGGGGGGGTTACGTGGCCCCCCAGATCACGTAACCCCCCTCCCCCTCCTCCCCCCAGTTCACGTGACCTCGGGGGAGGAGGGGGAGGGGGGTCACGTGACCTGGGGGGAGGAGGGGGCCCCCCTCCCCCCGAGGGGGGCCCCTTCCTCGGGGGGAGGGGGCCCCCCGAGGGATGGCCCGAAAATACGAACCGTCCGCTGACATCTCATCACACCAGTGGGAAGGCGTACTGCGCGGGTGGACATCCACTGGGAGACCTGTTCCGTGAAATTCGTCGTACTGAACGACTGTTCGAGAGACGTCATCCTTGGCATGGACTTCCTCTGGTGCCGTGATCGACCTTGGAGCAAACAGGTTGACGCTGCGAAAGCCCGTCCGACCTCGGGAGCGATCCGAAACGACGCCAGCCGCCGTCCGAGTCATTGCGGACCACGTGAATCTGCCGCCAGGGTCGAGTGTTTTTGTGCCTGTCGTGACCGATGCAGTTGCCCGCGGGAAAGTCCTTCTGGAAGGCAACATCCAACTGCTTCTCGGAAGAAAAATAGGAGTCGCAAGGGGCGTAATGGAGCTGCAGGATGGACGTACTGTGGTCCTCGTAACAATCATTCGACCGGAGGCGCAGCACCTCACAAAAGGCGCCGCTGTAGGACACGTCAGGGAACTCCGGGCCGACGCCGAAATCGCCGCGATCTCCGACGAGCCCTCGCCATGTCAGCCGTACCGCACATCGCCGCCGCAGCTCGACGTTAACCCCAAGCTCGGTGCCACGAAACAACTACAGCTCGTAGACCTCGCCGAGTTTGGCGACTGCTTTGCGACGACGTTGAGTGTTTTTCCAGATAAAAGTTGCGAAACACAGCATCGTTACCAATGAGTTTGCGCTCCCTGTGCATCGGCCGCCGCACCGGGTCTCTCGAAAGGAACGAGAGGCCATCCATGAACAAGTAGAAGAGATGCTCAACGACGACATAATTTAGCCTTCGAGCAGCTCGTGGGCCTCTACAGTCGTTCTGGGGAAGAAGAAGGACTGAACGCTTCGATTCTGCGTTGACTACCGGCGGCTTAATGCGGTCACGAAGAAACACGCGCATCTGCACCCCCCCCCCCCCCCCCCCCCCGCATTGACGACACTCCGGACCGGCTACGCCACTCCCGTTACTTTTCGTCGATGGACCTTAAGAGTGGCTACTGGCAGATCGAAGTCCACGAACGGGACCGAGAAAAGACTGCCTTCGTCACGCCCGACAGACTGTCCGAGTTCCAAGGTGATGCCCTTCGAACTGTGCATGGCGCCGGCAACGTTCCAACGTGTCATGGACACCATCCTGGCAGGCCTCAAATGGCAGAGCTGTCTGGTTTACCTCGACGATGTCGTGGTGTTCTCGGCCAACTTCGATGAGCACTTGCGACGCCTTCGGGCCGTTCTTGAGGCAATCAGGACTGCAGTACTCACCCTCAAGCCAACGAAATGCCGGTTCGCCTACGGCGAACTCTAGTTCTTAGGCCACGTTGTGAGCAACGAAGATGTAAGTCCTGACCCTGAGAAGACTCGCGTCGTAGCGGCACTTCCACCGCCCCCCGACAGAAAGGCCGTCCGAAGATTCCTGGGACTCTGCGCGTATTACCGGCGATTCGTTCGGGATTTCGCCAAGCTTTCTGCGCCGCTGACGTACCTCACGAAAGACGGCGTGAACTTTGAATGGGGTGGAGAACAACCACAGGCATTCGACGAGCTAAAGATACGGCTCCAGTCACCACCGATTCTCGGCCACTTCAACCAATCAGCCTAAACGGAAGTTCATACGAACGCCAGCAATACAGGACTCGGGGATGTACTGGTTCAACGACAAGGGGGTGCAGAGGGCGTGATCGCATACACTTGTCACTCTGTCGAACGCGGAACGCAATTACTCGACGACCGAGAAGGTATGTCTGGCCGTCGTCTGGGTCATCACGAAATTTCGCGCGTACTTGTACGGGAGTCCTTTTCGAGTGGTCACCGACCACCACTCGCTGTATTGGTTAGCGAGCCTGAAGGACCCATCGGGACGACGCGCTCGGTGGAGCGTACGACTGCAAGAGTACGACGTTACCGTGGTCTACAAATCAGGCCGAAAACGCAGCGACGCCTACTGCCTGTCCAGAGGGCCCATCGAGTCAGCTACAGGCTGTTCCAGAGACGACGACGACGACGATCTTTTTCTTGGCGCGGTGAGCATTCACGGTATGGCGGTGCTCCAGCGGGACGATCCTGAGCTGCGTGCACTAATCGACCACTTGGAGGGACGAGGGGTTACGATTCCCCGAGCCTTCTCACGTGACCTGCCAAGATTCGCCGTCCGGAGAGGTATTCTCTACAAAGAGAACTTTGTGTACAGCAACGCGACGTGGCTCCAGGTGATTCCTACTAGTCTTTGAGAAGAGGTCTTTCAAGCCTGCCACGACGACCCGACATCAGGGGGGGTATGTTCGACAAATGTTTCGTTTCTTCTAAAAAGAAACGGAAGTGACGATATCGCGTCTGATTGGCTAGAGGCTCAAATGACGAAAGAGGGAACTTCCGTCATTTAAGCCTCTAACCAATCAGACGCGATATTGTCACTTCCATCACTTCCGTTTTTTTTAGGAGAAACGAAACATTTGTCGAACATAGCCCCCTTGGTCACCTTGGCTACAGCAGAGCACGGATTCAAGAAAAATACTACTGGTCCAAGCTCCCAAAGACCGTCCACGTCTACGTCCGTTCGTGCCACGAATGCCAACGACTCAAGAAACCACCGACGAGGCCGGCAGGTCTCCTCCAGCCGATCGCGACCCCGACTGCACCGTTCCAGCAGATTTTAATGGATCTCCTTGGACCTTTCCCGCCGTCGCCTCAGGGAAACCGTTGGATAATCGTGGCAACTGATTATCTCACCAGGTACGCCGAGACAAAAGCACTCCCGTCGGGGACCGCCGTGGAAGTAGCAAAGTCCTTCGTTGAGTCTATCGTCCTCCGACACGGCGCTCCCCAAATCCTGATGACGGACCGAGGCTCCTCGTTCATGGCGCAACTGACACAAGAAATACTCCGCCTGAGCCACACCGACCCCCGCCGGACCACGGCATACCACCCGCAGACCAACAGGCTGACGGAGCGACTAAACAAGACCATCGCCGACATGATCTCGATCTACGTGGATGTGAAACACAAGACGTGGAATAAGGTGTTGCCCTACGTCACGTTTGTGTACAACACGCCGGTTCAAGAAACCACTGGGATTACACCTTTTCATCAGGTGTGCGGCAGAAAGGTGACAACGATGCTCGACGCCATGCTGCCCCACCACCAGACGGAAGACGGCACCGACGACGCAAAACTGGTCTCCCAACGAGCAGAAGAGGCACGCCAGCTAGCCCGCCTTCGCATAAAGGACCAGCAAAGTGTCGACGCTGGCCGGTACAACCTTCGTCGCCGCGACGTGGAGCTTCAGCCCGGAGACAGGGTGTGGGTGTGGACGCCCATTCGCCGCCACGGCCTCAGCGAAAAACTGTTGAAACGCTACTTCGAACCCTACACTCTGAAAAAAGCCCGTGCGTCTACTTTCCCGCACAACACTGGGAGAGCCAATCACCGCAACTTACGGAGGCAGCTAAGCGAATGACCATGCCGAAACATATGTTTAGACCAAAAAACGAAGTCTGAGTTGTTACATCAAGCAATGCAAGAGTCACGTTTCGCATTGCTTAATGTCACAACTCAGACTGCGTTTTTCGGTCTAAACATATGGTTCGGCATCATCATTCGCCGAGCTGCCTCTGTAGGTTGCGGTGATTGGCTCCCCGAGTGTTGTGCGGGAAAGCAAGCGCACGGGTTTTTTTTTAGAGTGTACAAGGTATTCGCTGCCTTGGAGACTTGAAATACGAGGTGCTCCCCGACGGAACCCGGCCATCAGGACGCCGCCAGTCACGAGCCGAGGTCGTCCACGTAGTTCGACTCAAGCCCTTCTACGCGCGTTATGATTTTGACACTGCATGTTTATTTCGTTTCCGTAAATTGTTTTAGCCATTTCTGTTTTTCTTTGCGTTGCATCGGGACGATTCATTTTTAAAAGTGGGGGTAATGCAACTCGCAGGGCCGAGAAAGCAACACTTGTCACGGACTTCTAGAAGATTCGCGTTCATTCTTGCACCAGACGTAACCTTCGCCCTGCTTGGTTGTTCTCGAAAGTGCCAGTTCATCATCGCCCAGAGCGCGCGACGCTCAAACCTTCTTTGCCGAACTTTCGAGATAGTGACGCACTGTAGACAAGCAGCTGCCCGCGGCCTTGTCGAGTCAATCTCGCTCTCTCTCTCTCTCTGTTACGCCGCCGAATCGCCGCCCGCTTTTCTGCTGCCTGACGCTCGTTCTTTGTTTTGTAGCGTGAGCTACACAGGCCGAGGTTGAGCAGTTTCGCACAGGGACTCAAACCGTAACCGTAACCGAAACTGAAAACCGTTTAGGAACGAAATTGTTTCAGTAACCGTAATTGTAACCGTAAATTATTTACCGGTAACCGGCTTTAACCGATATTAACCGAAAAATAAAAATAAAACAAAATATTAGTTTTTCTCAAGTATCACCTGGAGGTCATACTTGAGAATATATATATATATATATATATATATATATATATTCCAGTCTATCATTTTCGATAGACTGGAACTCTTCCATGTCGTCGCGAGAGGGAACTGGAGGGCGGCTATCCTATCCCAGACGTCCGGGCTCAAGTCCGAGGTTTTCACAGAGCTCCCCGACCAGCTACCCAACCAGCCTCGACGTGGATGCCGCACATTTCGTGCTCCCGCGAACACTCGCTACCGCCCATGTACCGAGTTCAAGAAGCCCTCCAATGCTAAGTGAGTCCGGCAGCTACACTGGGTATTCGAGACCTACCAGTGCCGTCATCGACGGCACGGTCGTCTCATCGACGCTCCTGGACGTTTTCTCGGTCGAGGACGTTCTCGCCCATGCATTTTGCGAGGCTGGCGTCTCGCCTGACCTTGCCCGTGCTTGACCTTTGACTGAAGAAAACTACCCATTGGATCCGGACTCGACGGCCACCGCCGCCGAGCGAATCCTGGATTGGCTTAGCAGGACCGACAGTGTCATCGAGCCCCACGCCGATGACGACTCCTTCGACACCTACAATGGCGAGTAGGAAAACCACACAAATACAAAGGAACGCTACAGACAAACAAAGCGACGTCGAAGACTCCGAGTCGGACCGGGGTAGCACTGCCTACAAGTCGAAAGTGACGGGACCTCCGCCGCCAGTACTCCCGACCCGACAGGTACCTTAAGTCGACTGGGCAGTGTATAGAGAGGCATGTAGTTTTAACGGGCCACCCGTGAAGCACGAGGCCTTCTTGCCTGACGGCCCGCCCCTTCTCCCTGACCAGGTCCCCACGATCGATGCCGCCATAGCCAACACGTTGGTGGCATCATCGAACGCTCCTCACGTGGTCCGTACCTCAGCCCCGTCTTCCCCGCATCCAAGTCAGCCACCGAGTCAAGCTTTGTTTTAGACTGCGCAGCACCTACTCCATACCTCCAGGCACCTCAGTTCCGCCTTACTCCGCTACCCGAGGCCATCAAAGTCGTCCAGGCACTCCCGTCCCAAGCGTATATAGTGAAGCTCGACCATGCCGAGGCCTTTTACCATATCACGCTTCATCCATCCTCCCGTGACCTGACCACATTTAGAGTAGGCCGCTGTTACTGCCGTTTTTGCCGTATGCCCTCCGTGATACGCCCGGCGCCGTTTTACATGCAGCTCTTGACTTCGTCCCCTGTTTGACAAAGTTGCAGACCAAATTCCTCTTTCACTCAACTCTGTTCCCTTTCTTCTGCGTGTTTGGCCGACTTTGCCGCACTGCCAACCGCTCCCCCTTCCCCCCGCTACCAAACAGCGCATGGGCACATGCCTCCGGAGTCGGTTACGGCGTAGATGTTCGGGATTGTGCGCAGGCAATCATCGCCCCTCTGCCGAGGCCAATATACCTCCGGGAAGGACTCGCCGCGTTGTGGTGCGCGTGTATTGCCGAGAAAGGGATTCTTCTGCACAGAGAAGAGAGTTTTGGCTCTCCGCTGCTCCGCGACCATGGACGAGCTTTGCCTTGCGCTATTGCAATTGCCATTTTTCTTC
Organism: Ixodes persulcatus; assembly: GCA_013358835.2. Classification (NCBI taxonomy): domain Eukaryota; kingdom Metazoa; phylum Arthropoda; class Arachnida; order Ixodida; family Ixodidae; genus Ixodes; species Ixodes persulcatus. The sequence goes on along the minus strand of JABSTQ010006284.1, from coordinate 58,443 downwards.
ATTTATTTATTTATCCAGATTTATTGAAAAACCGTGGGAAACCCTTCGGACGTTTCTTCCGCCGCCCTCAGCACGAGAAAGAAAAGATGTCTCGCGCCGAGAGCGCGAAGACTCTATGGCCAGCCGGCAGGCCATCGCGTGTCAAGCGCGCAACGGCAGGTCGGCGGGGCTCATGACCAACGGTACCTATTTTATCGACATATCTGTATTTAGAAAAAGAAGAGAGACGGCATTGGCCGCGGTGCAGCGCTAGAACCAAAGCTGTGTCCGTGTGTAAAAGAGTCCCTTTGAAGCCAATGCACGCGCAACAGAGCACGGCGAGTCCTTCCCAGAGGTATATTGGCCTCGGCAGAGGGGCTATGATTGCCTGCGCACAGTCCCTTACAAGTATTCCAAAACCGACTCCGGAGGCGTCTGCCCATGCGCTGTCGGGTAGCGGGGGAAGATGGAGCGGTGGGCAGTGCAACGAAGTCGACAAAACACGAGGAAGAAAGGGAAGTCAATTGGGTGAAAGAGAAATTTGGTCTGAAACTGTGTCGAACAGCTGAACGAAGAAGAAAAAATCCAGAGCCATAAAGATAAGTGTAAAATTCCAAGTAGCCCGCGCACCGTATAATATAATATAATATAATATAATATAATATAATATAATATAATATAATATAATATAATATAAGCACACCCGACCGGACATTGAAAGTCCCATAGTTTGGATCTTAGCTCCGCCGTTTATTTCGGCTTTCAACAGTTTCATAAAACATTGATTCATTCGGTGAAGTACTGTTCATTCATCCGCATATTTTCGAATATATATGTTTCACGAAAAGGGGACAAATTCAATATTGCGAAAACTACGTGTCACAACACAAAAAAGGCTTGTGTCGTTTTGGTACTGGGCCAGGGGCCTATTAAGGAAAATTATGAAAGTCCGGGATAATTAGATTGCTAAATATTTTTGCTTAAGTAACTACTTTTAATATTGTGTTTAAGGGAATGGTTTCAGTTTGAAGATTGGTCAGCATCATCAAAATAAACTAAATCAACAAATTGCAGATCGATAGAAGGAAGGCACGCGCAGCATTTTACGGCTTTCTGAAAACCCGCGCAAATTCGACGGGTTTTTAAGCGTAGGTTTGCAATCGGAGCGCATCTTGGCCCTGACGGCACCGCGCCCCGTGGAGAAATAGTGCAACCAGCCTCTGCTGCGCTGTCCTCACGCAACGCAGCAGAGGCTGGTTGCACTATTTCTCCACGGGGCGCGGTGCCGTCAGGGCCAAGATGCGCTCCGATTGCAAACCTACGCTTAAAAACCCGTCGAATTTGCGCGGGTTTTCAGAAAGCCGTAAAATGCTGCGCGCGCCTTCCTTCTATCGCTCTGCAATTTGTTGATTTATTGTTTTTCGATGATGCTTAGCAATTTTCTAATTGAAACCATGCCCTTAAACGCAATATTAAAAAAGTTAATTACGGTAAAATATTTAGCAATCTAATTATCCCGGACTTTAATAATTTTCCTAAATAGGCCCCTGGCCCAGGACCAAAACGACACAAGCCGCTTTTGTTGCGACGCGTAGTTTTCACAATATGGAATTTGTCCACCTTTCGTGAAACACCCTGTATATATATATATATATATATATATTTATATATATATATATATATATATATATATATATATATATATATATATATATATATATATATATATATATATATATATATATATATATATATATATATATATATATATATATATATATATATATATATATAAATCTATATCGTGAACATACTCGTGAGCGTGCGTCCCGTGGTAATCCTTCCGCTGCGTTAAATTCCTGGGCGCGTATATATAAATATATATATATATATATATATATATATATATATATAACAAAAGTTGAGGAGTTTCAGAAAGGCCTTTACTGTACCAACGTTTCAAGCGGGGACCGCTTTTCTGCAGGGTGGGATGGCAAATGTCCTCTTCTTCTTGTTAACGTTCGTGTGGAAGAGAAAGAGTGACTATGAAGGGTATTAAAATATTCGGAACAGGAGCAACAAAAGGATCATTAATCTTTGAAATTAGTAATTATAAACAATATTAATTCAAATTATTAAAACTAAATAAATTGATTTGCAGTATTTGCCACAGTCTTTGTTACAGTTCTTAAGCACAATCACCCCCGTCACCCACAATCACCCACAAAAGTATCAATGAGGATGTATTCGAGAGCAAATTATCAATCAACCCCAACCCAAAATGTCACAAAACCAGCACGCAAACCTGGTGGTTACATACTCAGCCCGCCTTCCAAATCTAAACAATATCCTCAGGAAACATCACAGTATTTTGCAGCAAAACGATAAACTACGCACCCTTTTTCCGGTATCACCACGCGTGATATATCGACGAGGTAGAAACCTTAAGGACATATTGGTGCACTCGAAAAATAGGACTTCTGACGTTTCTGGTTGTAGACCTTGCCAGACGCCCAGGTGTGAGATTTGTGAATATGTTGAAACCACCAATCTTGTCACTAGCGCGAACTCTGACTTTTCTTTTAAAATCACTGGGAACCTCAACTGCGGTACGCGTAACGTATTATCCTTTACGCTGTAAACTATGTAACATGGATTATATAGGACAAACCAGTACTTCATTTCGGTTGCGCTTCAATAATCACAAGTCTCATGTCAAGTCCTTACCCACGCTCCCGTTCTCAAAACACATGAATCTTAAAGAGCATAGCATTGAAAAAATACGCATCATTCTTCTTGAATCTGGATTTTGCTCTGACCACGACAGAGAGTTGAAGGAGGCTTTTTTCATTCACAAATTCAATTCGGTTGCTTGTGGTATTAATGCAAGTCCAGGCCACGGTGTAAGATAATACTCTTCAGGTGAGGACAGCGCGCTCCTCGCGCAGTGCAGATAAAGTTCGGCGCCGGCAGAGGACTCGTCGACCCGTGGGCACTAGAGTTCCTGTATAGACGTTTCCACTGTTTACAAAAATCACAGTCCACACGTGTTAAATCACAGTCCAGAACGCGCACGTTCGTCGCTTCGGAAACCGAGCAAATCACGCGCCATACGCACGAACAGTGAAAATGGAACCTGCCAAGTGCCCTTTTTTGGAAAGGTCTATAGGCTCCCTATGGGAGCCAGAGTTGCGCGTTCAGGCATGGCATGTGGATCCAGCTCCTCACGTGACTGAATTCGGCGAATAGCAGCGCCGCGCGTTCGAGGCGCGCGGCGGGCTCAAAAGCCTGGGAACGTACGCCGGGGCGCGTGCAACGTCTACTTTGCTGCACGACACTTGATACGGCTCCTCACGTGATCGGATCTTGGCGAATAGCGGCGAGGGCGGCACGCGGCTTGTGGAATCAAACGCGCAACTCTGGCTCCCGTAGGGAGCCTATACAGGAACTCTAGTGGGCACGGACGGCAAAGACGGCTCGTGCCGCCTCATGCTCCACAAGCGCAGAGCTCCAGCGAGGTTGTCGCTCGTGCAGAAAGACCACTTTTTTCGCTCTCACAGTTTCGCCGTTTGGATGCCGGCGACCCTGTCAGCCGCGGGCACGGTGGCCGCGGAATAATGCAGCCTTTCGGATGCCCGTCGAACGAACACTATCTGATTCCTCGCGCCGCGCGTTCAGCCCCGCCGTGTCCTCACCTAAAGAGTATATCTTACACCGTGGTCCAGGCGTACTCACTTGGCTGCCACGGTCTGTGTAGGGCCGAAGCCACACAAGTATTTTGGTTCTGCACGGACTGTGCTAGCCGAGCGCGTCGATCACATTGTTGCGCCAATGGGCGCCTGCCATCGTGAGCTCGTTCCACGCCTCTCGTGAACATACTCGTGAGCGTGCGTCCCGTGGTAATCCTTCCGCTGCGTTAAATTCCTGGGCGCGTAAGCATAATTAAAATATGACATAAATACTTCATAAAAAACCGCCACGGCACTCTTGCGCTCTCTAGATCTCCGCTCTCGAAGCGGTGTTAATCCCAAAAACATCCTGGGGTGGCGGGCTGGCAGGCGCACTCGCGTACAGGTTTTAACCTTTCTGCACAGCCGTGCACGCCACCAAGGATCAGATTTTTGTCTGCAAATATTATTATCCTCATTGCTACTTTTGTGTGCGTTTAGGTTGCTCGGGGGTGATTGTGCTTAAGAACTGTAACAAAGACTGTGGCAAATACTGCGAATCAATTTATTTATTTGTAATAATTTGAATTAATATTGTTTATAATTACTAATTTCAAAAATTACGATCCTTTTGTTGCTCCTGTTCCGAATTTTTTTAATACCCTTCATAGTCACTCTTCCTCTTCCACACGAACGAGGACGGCCTTTACTGTACCAACGTTTCAAGCGGGGACCGCTTTTCTTCAAGGTGGGATGGCAAATGTCGTCTTCTTGTTAACGTTCGTGTGGAAGAGGAAGAGTGACTATGAAGGGTATTAACAATATTCGGAACAGGAGCAACAAAAGGATCGTAATTTTATATATATATAGAATATAGATATATAGATATATAGATATATATATAGAAAGAGAGATCGAGAGAGAGAGAGACGTAGCGCAGGGTGACGAAAAGTATATACGGCAGAAAACGCACTTGAGAGGTCTGTCTCAGGCCGAAACGTCGACGAACTTTACGAATAATATGTTTTAAAAACTCCAACAACCGTCTCGAGTGCGTTTTCTGCCGTATATATATATATATATATATATATATATATATATATATATATATCATTTCATTTCATTTATTGAACCTTAAAGGGGCACTGACACATCAAAATCATTTTCTTATTATCCGAAACAATTGAAAACGATGCCGGGACATTACCCTCAAAAGTCGAAACTTGAAAATTCAGTATTTGTGAATTAGAAAAACAATTTCCAAATGCCGAATTTGAAGTTCCCGCGCGATCCGCGCCAGTGCAGTGAGTCACATTTTGCGGTCTCCTGCGACTCGACTCTTTTTCAGACCTCCGCTCCACACTATACACCTTTTTTGCGTGTACGTCGCCATCTTGCGTTTTGTGGCGTCGGCCGCGCCGCCTAGCGTGCGATTCGTGTGCGCCCATCTTGGTATGCGGATACAACCTTTGCTAGCCCGAGAGCCTGCATCGTTACGTTCCGATTTCGCCCCGGTTATCATTTTATTGTTTCTCTGTTTAGTGTGTATTTTTACTGCGGTGAAGTAAGTGGCATATTTAGGGGCTTTGGCGTCGTTTTATTGCTTCGCCTTCATGGCGCCCGGTGCTGCGGCAACGGCGCCGAGCCAGTCAAGCTGGTCAAGCGGCTCAACGCCATCGATCGACATCGGAGGTATGTTCCCCCTTTTTGTTCGCGATGCGACATTTTTCTGCATACGGGTCATAAAAAACTTGTGTGCGCGGGCCATTGCGACCCAGTACGTCAAAGTCGACGTTTCGGTGTTGCCGAGAGTTGAAGCCGCGTTGTGCCCGAGCAGGGGCAGACGTGCGCCGAAGGTGCAAAGCGCTCGTCCACGCGCTGGACGACGTGCGAGCCTCGTCGCGGCGAGGCTCGCACCTCGTCTTGCTTGTGGTCTACGCAGTATGCAGTGAAACACGGGCGTAGAGACGTTGAATGATGAGAATGGAACAGTCGAAACTAAAAATAACAATCAATTCCTCGCGCGACTTTTTTTTTTATTATTATTCTATTTATTATGGTTATTTAGAAGTAAACAACTTGTTCCGTGGTTCCGTGAACAATTAAGAGGCTAGGGACCATCTACACAGATCAACAGAATGAAAAGCAAAAGTACACTAGCCAGTAACTTGCAGTGCACTGAGCTTCTCCACTCTGGCACATGATAAAAAAAAATGTTTCTGTGAGTGGTTGTGGGTGGCAAAACCTAAAACTATGCCTGTAGATGCCTGTTCTAACCGTATGATGATTTTCAATGTGCTGGTATCTGTGAAACTTCAATGCTATCACTGTTGTATTCTATGTCCAGGGAACCGCCAGTACCCACACCCGGCATGTATAACGAAATGGGAAGATGACCTCAAGAAGTGGCCAGATATTCGTGCTCCACAAATCATTTACTAGCTTCTGCACACCAAGGCCTGCGATATGGAAGACGTCAAGGCGTACAAAAGTCTCGACTCTTATAACTACCTGAAGAGCGGCTGGGTTGGGGCAGTGCTGGTACATGAGGTGGACCAGGGTACCGTACTCCTGAAGGGAACTGTGCAAGGGTCGCAGTCTGTGAACGGGGCTAACAACGTGTGGGTGTGTGCCAAAAAGGATGGTGAAGTTATCACTGGAGGGTGCACCTGCATGGCTGGGAAAGCGCAAGTGTGCAGCCACGTCGGGGCTGTGCTTTGGAAGGTGGACTTCGCAGCAAGTGCAGGCCTCACAGGGCAGATGTGTACTGATGCAGCGATGAAATGGAACCAGGGAACAAAACAGAATGTTGTGCCAGCTGCCCTTCACAGCATTGGCTTCAAGCTTCGAAAAGGGATTGCCACAGATACAGACACACACGTGCCAGATCCCAAGCGGATCCATGCTTTCAGCGATGACCGGGAACTACAAGAGTTCCATTCAACTGCTCCATTCCAGGGCTTGTTCTGCATACCAGGCAAGCATAGGCATCTTAAAATTTGTATATCATTGCAATTGGTTCAGCATTTATGGCTTAAAGCAGTGGTTTTCAGCCACTGGTGGCTTGGGGGCCCCTTGTGGGCTGGTGCATTGATGGGGAACTCCTTCCATGCCAAAGGCCAGAGGGGACGTGTATCTGGCGATTACGACTGTAAGATAAAGGATGCCACTAGCATATTTGCTCCAACATTGACTATAGCGTAGGTAGGCCCCTGTATGAAATAAATGATTAAGAATATTTTGCAGCATGCCTACTCACCTTAGCTAAAATTTACCTATCAACTGCACTGGCCACGTCATCGTCGAAACTTCCAGAACAATAAACCACATGCCTCTCGAAGCTGTGGTGCTTGCAACGAGACGCTCGCGTGAAGCTTACTACTTTGCACCAGCGCTCTTGCGTTAATCTTCCAACATTGCACCGGTAAATGCAGAGAAGCGGCTACCACACGGGAGCATCTCGTCTCAATTAGTTCGATAAGGTCCGAAATGATTTATTTTCATGATATTAGATCGATCCTTGACTTTAATAAACAGTGCAGAGAAAAATCACCTATATTCAAGTAAATGCGGTAATTCTCCAATAAAAGACTGGATTTATAGTCATCTACAAAAAAAAAAAAAAAAAACATCACACAAAAGTGTGACATTTTTTGCTTAGCTTGACTGACGACCGAGGGCATTGTGGACCCTAGAAATACCTTTGCGGGCCCCATGGCGTCCGGGGACACCAATTTCAGAACCACTAGTTTCAACCATGGACTGGACCAGTTGGTATAAACTGACATGATGAGAATGACAGCCTTTAAATATGATGACAGAGAGTAGAAACATGTGACAGGACAAGTGCTGCAAGCTCCAAGTATGAAGACGAAGAATACAAACACACGACAAGTACTTGTCTTGTTGCATGTGTTTTTATTGTTTGTCTTTGTACTTCAAAGCTGTGCATTTCCAACCATGCTGGCATTCCTTCTCACTTCATAAAAGTTCCTTGTTACGTCCATTGGGAGCACAATATTACTAGTTTAAAATAATCCCTGGGAGATTTCTTGGCATTGCTTATCAATCACTGTGCCGTAAGGGCACAGGGAAGTGAATTATGTCATAACACATGTTCAACATTTATTATAACCTAGTTAATGCATGTTAGGCAGAATACATGCTTAGAACGTATCATGGCTTCCTCAGTGCATTGTTCTGAATTATTTGTTTATATTGCAGGGACATTGTTGCATGAAACTCTGACAGCTCCTGCGCAGCTGCAGGCTTGCCCCGTTGCCCGTTTCAAAACCTGTCGGATTTCTTCCTCCGGGGCGACTACATCGCACGGGCACCTCCAAGGGACTAAATCTGACAGATGCTTGGCAGGCAAATTTCTGTCAAACATGTTTACATTCAAGACCTTGTTCGTTCACTTTGAACACGGGGCAGCACAGTTAGCAAAGTGGTATCTTAATATTAGTCACAGCATAGACACCTGCAGTACGAACCCCAACTACATGAGATCCTGATGAGAGAGCACCTCGGCATAAGAAGGTATTTTTTAATTGCAAAATTGAAGAGGATAAAGCTGCTGGTACTTCACTCATCCCTGAGGCAGAACCTGAACATGTCTACCGACACTGCGCAACAACAGGCAGACATTGGTCTCGCGCAAGTTGCTACCATATCTCCCTTGTCAGCTGTGTTTCGACACCGACAATGCAGAAGCGTGCAAGGCGCATAAAAGACGGTCTATGTGGTTTGGACTTTTTACTTCTACCCACCTCCTACTAAACCATAATGATACTGGTCATTTTCATAACCCTGTACAGCAATACAACTATTATGTAGAGGCAAACAAAGACTTACCATATCCAATGGCACCACCGTTACTTTAACTGTTGCCACCACGTTTTCGTGCACCTGGTAGACCCGATCCTTAGAGCTTGGGGCCGGCGAAGCTGTGCCTCTTGGGACTTGCTGACGTGCAAGCACAGAAAGGTGATAATCGTGAGGGCTGCTACAGGAGAAATGGCTTGCAAAGTGGCCGTAATCAAACCTGCCTACCTCACTCAGCAACTGGCTCGTCAACTGGCTCGAAGCTCGCGTGTCGAGCGGCATGAGAGGCTGGCGCAGCTCGGCTGCAGTGTCCGGGGAGACTGTCGTGTCAGCCGTGCGCCCTGGGACTTGCTGACGTGCAACCGCAGAAACGTGATAATTGTGAGCGCTGCACCAGAAGAAATGGCTTGCAAAGTGGCCGTAATCAAACCTGCCTACCTCACTCAGCAACTGGCTCGTCAACTGGCTCGAAGTTCGCGTGTCGAGCGGCATGAGAGGCTGGCGCAGCCCAGCGGCAGTGTCCGGGGAGACTGTTGGGTCAGCCGTACGCCCTGAGACTTGCTGACGTGCAAGCGCAGAAACGTGATAATCGTGAGGGCTGCACCAGGAGAAATGGCTTGCAAAGTGGCCGTAATCAAACCTACCTACCTCACTCAGCAACTGGCTCGTCAACTGGCTCGAAGCTCGCGTGTCGAGCGGCATGAGAGGCTGGCGCAGCCCAGCTGCAGTGTCCGGGGAGACTGTCGGGTCAGCCGTGCGCCCTGGGACTTGCTGACGTGCAAGCGCAGAAACGTGATAATCGTGAGCGCTGCACCAGAAGAAATGTCTTGTAAAGTGGCCGTAATCAAACCTGCCTACCTCACTCAGCAACTGGCTCGTCAACTGGCTCGAAGCTCGCGTGTCGAGCGGCATGAGAGGCTGGCGCAGCTCGGCTGCAGTGTCCGGGGAGACTGTCGTGTCAGCCGTGCGCCCTGGGACTTGCTGACGTGCAAGCGCAGAAACGTGACAATTGTGAGCGCTGCACCAGAAGAAATGGCTTGCAAAGTGGCCGTAATCAAACCTGCCTACCTCACTCAGCAACTGGCTCGTCAACTGGCTCGAAGTTCGCGTGTCGAGCGGCATGAGAGGCTGGCGCAGCCCAGCGGTAGTGTCCGGGGAGACTGTTGGGTCAGCCGTACGCCCTGAGACTTGCTAATGCAAGCGCAGAAACGTGATAATCGTGAGGGCTGCACCAGGAGAAATGGCTTGCAAAGTGGCCGTAATCAAACCTGCCTACCTCACTCAGCAACTGGCTCGTCAACTGGCTCGAAGCTCGCGTGTCGAGCGGCATGAGAGGCTGGCGCAGCTCGGCTGCAGTGTCCGGGGAGACTGTCGTGTCAGCCGTGCGCCCTGGGACTTGCTGACGTGCAAGCGCAGCAAACGTGACAATTGTGAGCGCTGCACCAGAAGAAATGGCTTGCAAAGTGGCCGTAATCAAACCTGCCTACCTCACTCAGCAACTGGCTCGTCAACTGGCTCGAAGTTCGCGTGTCGAGCGGCATGAGAGGCTGGCGCAGCCCAGCGGCAGTGTCCGGGGAGACTGTTGGGTCAGCCGTACGCCCTGAGACTTGCTAATGCAAGCGCAGAAACGTGATAATCGTGAGGGCTGCACCAGGAGAAATGGCTTGCAAAGTGGCCGTAATCAAACCTGCCTACCTCACTCAGCAACTGGCTCGTCAACTGGCTCGAAGCTCGCGTGTTGAGCGGCATGAGAGGCTGGCGCAGCCCGGCTGCAGTGTCCGGGGAGACTGTCGGGTCAGCCGTGCGCCCTGGGACTTGCTGACGTGCAAGCGCAGAAACGTGATAATCGTGAGCGCTGCACCAGAAGAAATGTCTTGCAAAGTGGCCGTAATCAAACCTGCCTACCTCACTCAGCAACCGGCTCGTCAACTGGCTCGAAGCTCGCGTGTCGAGCGGCATGAGAGGCTGGCGCAGTCCAGCTGCAGTGTCCGGGGAGACTGTCGGGTCAGCCGTGCGCCCTGGGACTTGCTGACGTGCAAGCGCAGAAACGTGATAATCGTGAGCGCTGCACCAGAAGAAATGTCTTGCAAAGTGGCCGTAATCAAACCTGCCTACCTCACTCAGCAACCGGCTCGTCAACTGGCTCGAAGCTCGCGTGTCGAGCGGCATGAGAGGCTGGCGCAGTCCAGCTGCAGTGTCCGGGGAGACTGTCGGGTCAGCCGTGCACCCTGGGACTTGCTGACGTGCAAGCGCAGAAACGTGACAATTGTGAGCGCTGCACCAGAAGAAATGGCTTGCAAAGTGGCCGTAATCAAACCTGCCTACCTCACTCAGCAACTGGCTCGTCAACTGGCTCGAAGTTCGCGTGTCGAGCGGCATGAGAGGCTGGCGCAGCCCAGCGGCAGTGTCCGGGGAGACTGTTGGGTCAGCCGTACGCCCTGAGACTTGCTAATGCAAGCGCAGAAACGTGATAATCGTGAGGGCTGCACCAGGAGAAATGGCTTGCAAAGTGGCCGTAATCAAACCTGCCTACCTCACTCAGCAACTGGCTCGTCAACTGGCTCGAAGCTCGCGTGTTGAGCGGCATGAGAGGCTGGCGCAGCCCGGCTGCAGTGTCCGGGGAGACTGTCGGGTCAGCCGTGCGCCCTGGGACTTGCTGACGTGCAAGCGCAGAAACGTGATAATCGTGAGCGCTGCACCAGAAGAAATGTCTTGCAAAGTGGCCGTAATCAAACCTGCCTACCTCACTCAGCAACCGGCTCGTCAACTGGCTCGAAGCTCGCGTGTCGAGCGGCATGAGAGGCTGGCGCAGTCCAGCTGCAGTGTCCGGGGAGAGTGTCAGGTCAGCCGTGCGCCCTGGGACTTGCTGACGTGCAAGCGCAGAAACGTGATAATCGTGAGCGCTGCACCAGAAGAAATGTCTTGCAAAGTGGCCTTAATCAAACCTGCCTACCTCACTCAGCAACCGGCTCGTCAACTGGCTCGAAGCTCGCGTGTCGAGCGGCATGAGAGGCTGGCGCAGTCCAGCTGCAGTGTCCGGGGAGACTGTCGGGTCAGCCGTGCACCCTGGGACTTGCTGACGTGCAAGCGCAGAAACGTGATAATCGTGAGCGCTGCACCAGAAGAAATGGCTTGCAAAGTGGCCGTAATCAAACCTGCCTACCTCACTCAGCAACTGGCTCGAAGCTCGCGTGTCGAGCGGCATGAGAGGCTGGCGCAGCCCAGCTGCAGTGTCCGGGGAGACTGTCGGGTCAGCCGTGCGCCCTGGGACTCGCTGACGTGCAAGCGCAGAAACGTGATAATCGTGAGGGCTGCACTACGGGAAATGGCTTGCACAGTTACCGGTTCATTCTTGACCACATTAAAATTTCGTCAAGACTAAGAGAAGTTTTAATCTCATTAGGAGACAACTGCTCTCAACTCTTTTTGTAATTTTTGTATAAAGCTCTGTAATACTCAGCCAGTACATTATCCATTTGTTAGGCATCTTCTTTTCGAAATTACTTCATTTGAATTACGATTTAGTATTCTTGATGAAGGACAGGTGCGAACTAGCTAAAAAATTATGCAATGACAGCATATTCCGTATGTCGTCATATCCAGTGCTTCACAAATATAAACATATGCCACTCACCTTGCGAGGACAGCACGCCGACGAGCTTGGCCGAGAGTTGCCAAGTTTCTACAATGAATAAATACATAAGTGGGTTACCGTTAACATATGTCAACGATGTTTATTCACGGACCCGAAGTGCATCGACATTTCTTACCTGTTTTTTAGGAGGTGGCTGGCATTCAACCTTTTGCAGTCGCCTTCGGCCTACGATAACCTACACGAAGCACGAATAGTATGATAAGCGGCTCCTAATTATAACACTGTCGTAAAACATGCAGAGTTTGTCTTAATTATTAGAATGAGGTAATAATGTAAAGGCCACAGTACCTTCCGATCATACCCCAAAAGGAGCATTGGCACCGGGTTCCGCTCGGTTCGTTTCCCGTCCACGAAGTGCACGGAGCAGACTCTTGATGACGGGCCCGGTACAAAATCTTGTCGATTGACGCTTGCAACCCATTTACGACGCAAATCGGGATCAGTGGGGGAGCGATGCAAAGCAAACAGGTTGCAGCCGCACTCGCCTTGCAACTTCTTGTGCTCGCTGCACAGCGTTTCGCGATCTATCTTCCGTTTGCGGAAATTATTGTTGCATCCGAAAACAGCACAGTGGTAGCCGGATGACCATCGGTTTTCCGTCATGTTTTCATCGCTTTTTTTACGCTTTCGAGACCAAAAACATCACGCAACGCATACCGATCACGAGTCAGTCCGCCTTGGCCAGCCTTACGAGAGCCTACTTCCCGCATACCGGAAGCATAGAAACCGGAAGAGCGAGCGAGCGGAGCGCCGCTGTGCGCCGGGTCGAGGCTTTGTAAACGACACGCTGAACCGAGGCTACACTAAAAAGGTCTATAAGCAAAGCGCCGTTGTCACGGCGACCCCAAGCGAGGAGGAGGTGATATCACGCCGGCGCGGGGAAAAACCGGTTTCTTCCCCGACTCGCCGTGTTGCTCGCCGACGAGCGCGGTCAAGTTTTCCGAGGGAGGGTACAAATCTAGGAAGCAACATCACACCGAACTCTGATTTCTGGTATTTCAAAAAGAGGGGCCGTAGTGCGTTCGCAATTGCGTTAAAAAACATGTTTTACGATTGCCGTTATTAAATGTTATAGAAGTGTCACCTACAAAGCTTCTAAATTTCCTGATTTTTGACGTCACCGATCAAAAGAAGCGAGGAGGTGAGCGCGGGAAATTTAAACGCCTAAAATAAAAAGGCGCGCGCGCGCGCGGGGCAATTTTTTTTCGCGATGCGGTTTTTTTGCGTGTCTATGACTACAACTTGCATCGTTTTAGACAATAAAAGAAAATACGACCTTTGGGTTGTCAGTGCCCCTTTAAGGACCCGTGAGGACATTACATAAGGGGGATCATTCATATTATACATTATAAAAACAGACACAAAAAAGTGAAAGCCGTTTACAACTCCCTGTAATGCCGAATTAGAGCGCAGCTCTTGAGGAGGAGGAGGGAAGGGTACTGCGGGGGGTGGGTCAAGTGACCTCGGGAGGGGGGCACGTGACCTGGGGAGTCACGTGACCTGGAGGTTCAAGTGACCTCGGGGGGGGGGGGTCACTTGACCTCTGGGGGTCACGTGACCTGGGGGGTCAAGTGACGACATCAATGACGTCATCAGTGACGTCACTGATGACGTCATCAGTGACGATGCCGATGCCGATGACGTCACTGATGACGTCATCAGTGGCGATGACGATGACGTCATCAGTGACGTCACTGATGACGTCATCAGTGACGCCACGCGTCCCATAATGCACCGCGCGGTTACGCCGACGGCGACGCCGACGCCGCTCAAGCCGGAAACGGGTGCCTAAAAGCTGCGCTCCAAAATAAATACTTCACGAAAAGGTTGGTAAACGGTTCACAACATAAAAAGTGCAATTGAAGACTTGATTTAAAGGCGTTTGGGTCTACAATGGTGACGATGGAGGATGGGAGGCTGTTCCAGTCATTGATGGCTTGTGGGACGAAAGATCGGTTGAAAGCGTTTGTTGAGCCAGAGATCCTTTTGATGGTACGGCATTGTTTAGGAGAGATGATGTTCGATCGAGAGGTGATAATAATGCTGTTTTAAGGTCAAGACAGTCATAATAGATTTTGTGAATATATATATATATATATATATATATATATACATATATATATATATATATATATATATATATATATATATATATATATATATATATATATATATATATATATATATAACTGTATAATATAATATATATATATATATATATATATATATATATATATATATATATATATATATATATATATATAACCGTTGTTGCTGTTTTCACCAAGGGTTTTTTTCTTCCCAGTTATATACCCACGGCTTCGGCCTCCCGCCACCATGCCCATTATATATATATATATATATATATGGGTAGAGAGAGAGAGAGAGAATTACGTCGTCCACAATCTGTCCTTTTGTATGCCGCGACGACGAACAAAACAATGAAACATGTCTAACCACTGCTTACATAGATATTTATTCGGGGCATGGTGCGGAAAATCCTTTTTCATTACAGATTGACACCGCTGTTTGAAGCTGGGGCTTGTTTTATGTGCTTCTTGAGGTGTTTCTGGCTATTGCATACATACACTAATATTTGCATGCCGTCTACACCAATCTATATATATGCTGCTTGATCAAGGTGCGCTCTCTACATTGATAACAAATAAGGTGTAGATGAATGTGAGCATGCCTTGTCAGCATAAGTACTAATATTTGACCGCCCTTTGTATTAATAATACCAAATAGCAAGAAATCAATCAATCAATATACCAGGCCGTCAGTCAGTCAGTCGAATGACTTTATTTGAGTTAAAAACACAAATACTCAGTTTCTTTGTCCATGAAGTTTCCTTCGCCCACGTCTTGCAGTCTCCACTTCCCTAATCTGTCATCCATACACTTTCCAACCTTCCTCACGTCGCCTGTGATTTCCTTGTTCTAATGCTTCGCTACCCCTAGCTGTCATAGCATTGGGTATGAAGCTCGTGTATGCCTCTCTAAGAAAAGTCCCTTTCTTTCACCAGCAGAGTGAGAGCGTCCTTATTTCAGAGCGTTCTTTGACAGCGTTTGCAATCGTCTTGTGGACCTTCCGTTTCACACTCACCTTCTGTTTACGGTTTTGCAGAGCGAGTGACCTTTGGGAGTGACTAGGCAGACAACTTCCATCAAAACTACAGCGAAGGTGACTGTGGAGATGGGAGCGATTACAAGCTCCAGCGCTTTCACTCTTTCTTGCGCCTAAATGCTCTTCGCGATAAGACGCGTTGTGACCCTAAATTGTAGATAAAGATAATTGCTATGTTGCCCTTCCAGTTCTTGTTTTCGTGTGTGAATTATCTCTAAATCTCGTAAGAATTGAGGCGATGTTTTTGGATGGTTACAGATATACCGGTACCCTTTTCAGTTATTCAAAGGTACAGCGGTAAAGCCTCACATTTATGTTTAGGCAACAGTGGATCGGCAAGATAGAAAGCTCTATCACCCTTTATCATGTTTGAGCTCAAAATGCGATTTCATTTCAGCGACTGGAAACTGCCTTCCGTTTTAATGCTTAAAAAGAATTCCTGTTCTAAGCAAATTCAGCGTATTCAAAAAAAAGTCATGACTTTCAGTTTACATGGTATATCATACTGTACCTTAAAAAAAAAAAAACTTTGGTTGAGATCAATGTTTGACCAATAGATTGTGTTAATGTCGATCATCATCTTTTATATTTGTTTGTGAAGGTAATTTTCAGTTTACTGCCTCCCCACTGAGAAATTATAAGTAAGCAATGTCTCGGGTGAGGGTTGTAGTGAAGGTGTGCGTGGTCGGCCGGCAGGGGAAGGAGTGGTTCGAGATGTTGTAGGAGGAAATCGCCCATTCCTGCCATATATAGCCGGATCATATTTCGGCAATTTTCCTTAAAAGTTATTACTCTCACAGATCTGCATCACCGCCGGGGTAAACCAAAATTTTCGTCTTGAAATTCCGGCATCGTGAATTCATCCTCTCGGCGTCCTCAGTACCCGCAGCAATGAACGCCAGGCCACTGCGATGATCGTATGTTGAAGCTTGCGCCCACGGTAGGACATCGGGTGGCCCATTGTTGCTTGAGAGCACAGCGGCACGCGGATGCAGATTGCCATAATGATTCGACTCGTCTTTATAATAAAAAGACGCTATTGCACACCGGTTTTTTGGGGGAAGCCTGGAGTTGTTTCTTCGGGGACCTCGACGTCGAAGCCTTTGCTGCGCGTCTTCTCATAAATTCGCAGAGAAAGCCACAAAATACCGAGGACGAGGACTACAGCTCCCAAGCTACGGATCATGTTGTCATAGCTGCCGATGTTGTCTCTAAAATGACCTGCAATAAAAAAAAGAACGACGTTTACAATTCCCTGTAATGCGGAATTAGAGCGCGGCTCTTGAGGAGGAGGAGGTGAGGGTACGGGGACGAGGGTGTGCCCCTCCTTCTCCTCCGTACCCTCTCCTCCTTCCTTTCCTCCCTCCTCCTCCTCCCCTTTTCCGCCTCTCCTCATCCTCCCTCCTCATCTCCCTCTCATCGTCCCTTTCCTCCCTCTCCACCTCCTTCTCTCATTCTCCTCCCTTCCTCTACTTCTCCTCCTCCTCCTCTCGCTCCCTCTTTCATCGTGACGTGACTCGTGACTCTCGTGACGTCACTCGTGAGGGCCTCGTGAAGGTCATGACCTTCACTGTGAATGTCGTGATCTTCGTCGTGACCTTCACGAATGACCTTCTGACGTCACTCGTAAAACTCGTGACGTCACACGGGACGTCACGTGTGGCGTCATTATGGAAACGTCCCATAATGCAACGCGCTGGTCACGACGACGTCGACGGCGACGCCGCTCGAGCTGGAATCGGGCGCCTAAGAGCTGCGCTCTAAAGAGAGATGCAGTGAATTAAAGTGTGGAGTCTGATGTAGAAATATGTACTCCGTTTTACTCCGTGTCTGATCGCAGCGGACGCTACAATCCCATGGAGCCAACCAAGCAGCACCAAACGTTCATCGTCACGCTGCTTCATCACTTTTGTGCGTTGGTTTTCACCGAGTAAATCAATCAGGCACTGTGAAGGCGCCGCAATCCTGCGGTTTTTAAGAGCGTGACTGGTTTAGTCGGGGATAGCAAACCAGCGGAAACGGTCAGCGCCATGATAATCCAATTTTGGCGCTGCCTGATTAGCTCTATCGAATAGTAGCGTCGGCTGCGGTCTAACTTAAAGTGGAACGGTAGAAAATAATTTGTCTGTTATTCCTGGGGTTTCGAATCATGGAATTATTAACATTACATAACAATTAAAACATTCTCATGTCAACTTTCCTTTTAATTTTTAAGTTTACATAAACGCTCTTAATCACTTTCCCACGAATTAAACGCAAGCGCTAAAGTAACAGCTAAAAAAATAAATCCTCTTTATCCACATCACGGGAGATAGTGGCTTGCTACGAGCCCTGAAGAAAGGTTAAGCAAAAATATTGATCACAATCTAAGGAGCTTCCCAGAAGATGTTGTTTCAAGATGAAATGTCAAATTTAAAACTAAACAAAAAGAAATATTCTTTTAAAACATTATTTTTGATGCAGGTGGTGGCACTCCCATGCTCTTAACTAAATACTTCGATACGGAAACAAAAACTCACTTCAATTTATATTGTTGTTCTCGAGAAAGGGAACTGATTTATTTCATCGTGAATATAAGAATACTTAACCCATTCTTTAGTGCGCAGCTACAACTGGTAGCATATCTGAAGATTTTTTAACCTTTTAGTTTATAGATTGGAGTCTAGTTCTTCTTGACTTCGTGGTCTACAGTGCTTGAAACAACAAGATTGAATGGTTGTTAAAACATGTCAGTAAGAATCGATAGCGTACATACTTCAAAGATTCTGTAGTGACAAATGGCCCGCAAAGCACTTTAGAAAGCGAGTTCCTGCAGTCTACCGAGAAGCTCTGGAATTAACGACGCCGAGAATCTGTCTAGACCTAAAAAGAAACAATCAACGCTGTGATAACGAGCATGATTAAACTTTAAGCTCAGTGCCACTGCGCAGACTGTTTTTGTCATGAAGGTAGGAAGCCTCTGGAGGTGACATGACGTCACCAGAAGCTTCCTACCTCCATGATGTTTGTAGGTGCAAACATGTTATTGGCCTCGTCATTCGCCGATCTCCTTGCGTAGATGGCAGCGACTGACTCTCCCAGGTGCTTTGTGGGAGAGTGGTCACTCCAATTTGCTCAGAGGGTACCTGCGGTGCCCAATGAGATGCTCACCTATCAGAAAGGGCCTTGAGAATGCAGCGAGACCCGCCACAAAGGATATACAACCGATGGCGGTTGGAATTCGCTCGACGCCGACAGCGTCACCGAGGACGACATTGAAGAGCACCACGGTGTTGCCGATTGCGTAGCCCACTAGGATGGACATGAACATGATGCCTTCGTATGAAGAAAAAAATGGCAGTACCTAGAAAAAAGAGCGACGAAGTCACGCATAAGCGATCTGTTCGCGTGATTTCGACAAGCAAAACAATAATCGATTACGTATATAGACAAATGTTGTAGCCTAGATCGGTTAGTAGGTGTAGCGGCATTTTTAACTGAAATATTAAAAGTGCATTAGAATGGAAATGTGCGATCATGGAGCGAAAAGAGTGCATACCACACAATTTATAAACAGGATGTTTCTACTCCACGCGTACACCTCCACAATAAGACAGGAGTCATAGGCATTTACAAATGGACGATACGATCGGATCATTGGTGGCGTATTACATTCAAGTTTACAATTCAGTGGACTAAGGCACATTAGAAGATATGAGGTGGTTCGGCACTACTGGAACAAAAATCACATTGAAAGTGCCAAATTTGGGATGGCAAGCGAAGTGCTTTATATTTGTAGAGACTAATACGTAAGTTGATGATTGACAGGCTTGATGTTTAAATGCTTTCTGAGAAACTCTGCGCGCGCACCTGTTGAACCGCGTCAGCAACGTAGGGTGGTAAGAAATATTTACTTTTAATTTGGTTACGATCACGGTATTTCTTACGTGGTTACGATCACAGTATTTGTTGTTTTGTTGACCTGTGCTCTCAACTGGTGTATTGCATTAATGGCCTTCTCCTGAGTGGAGACGTTGAAACAAATCCAGGACCACCCAAAAAAAACAGCAAAAAAAACAGAAAAAAAGATAACGTAGTTTCTAAGTCCTGCTCTAGTAACAGCTCGGTTTCAGAGGACTTAAGGGCTGCTAATTCGGGTGTGACGGAGGAGAAATCGAGAGACAACCCACAGTTTCAGATATGTTTGCTGAATTGCTGGCTGGCCAGAAAAAAGATGGCTCAGGACATAGCTGAAATCAAATTATTCCATCAGTCAGTGAACTCCCGATTTGACACTCTTGAAGCACGAGTGGCTGCCCTTGAGTCGTTTTTCCGCCACGCCAAGTGTCCCTTGTACTTACATCTTGTGACAATTTGCTTATAGAACTTAAGTCATTGTCTGGCGTGGTAGACAGACTCGTCTCGAGGAATGACGACTTGGAAAACCGTGCGCGCAGAAATAATCTAATCCTGCATGGCCTCACGGAAAGGGCAGACGAAACTAGTGAGTCATTACTTTCTAACATATCAGAAATATTCTCGGATAAACTGAATATTAACTGCCCACGTATTGAAAGGTGTCACAGAATAGGTCGAAAACACGACGATCGTTCACGTCCTGTCATTATGAACTCCTTCATTTCCGCGAAAAAAATGGAAGTATCGAAAACTTCTTCCAAGCTCAACGGTTCAGATATTCGTATATGGGAAGACTTCTCTGTTCAGGTCCGTTCTGTTCGAAAGAAAATATGGGATGCATCGGCCTCTTTCCGAGACAGTGGCTCCACCGTCCGCCTTCGATATGATCATGTGTTCACTAATAATGGGCGATATAATTGGGATGATAAAACTAACATTCTGGTTAAGTGTTCCGAATACACAGCCCAGGCTGCTACCACCGCCCCATCTACTGATGGTCGTTGACTCGGCCGCGGTTTAAAAGACGGTTTAAGTGACAATCTTTGTGTCTTGAATGTTAACGCCAGAAGTTTAGTAAATAAGTTCCCTGATTTTTTGCTACTAATTTCTTACCACTCTGCTCACATTATTGGAGTCACTGAAACATGGTTACATGACGGCTTATATGAAACCGAAATTACACCCTCTGGTTTCTGCGTGGTTAAAGGTGATAGGAAGTACGGGCGTGGCGGTGGCGTCGCACTCTTTTTAAAGATCAATATTAATTTTTCAGCAATACAGGGTCCTCACCATATTGAATCAGTGTGGTGCAAACGTAATGTGGAAAATAGATCTTTAGTTGTTGGCGTTATCTACCGCCCTGCCGGCTCTCCCATCGATCAGTTACACGCTTCATGTGACTTTAGGCACAAGCATAGCTTGTCTTCTTCCAATTTAATATTAATGGGTAATTTTAATTTACTTGCCATCCAGTGGTCGTCTTTTTTGCTATTTGGTCCTGACGTTCAATATGTAGATCGCTACTGAACTTTTCGTTGTCATTTGGTTTAAAGTAGATTGTTCAGGCGAGCACGAGAGAGTCGTCAGTTTTAGATTTGGTCTTTCTTAGTATACTTCTAGAAAACCATTTTGAATGTAAAGTCGTTGACGGTATATCAGATCATGAGGCAGTCTTTGTTTCTGTCGCTTATTTTGTTCCTAAAACACGTTTTGTTTACCACACATTTTTCTGATTTTAACCGTGCCGATGACATGCACATAATTGACTCAGTCAGCTATTCCTTTGAAGTGTTTGAACAACTTAGTATTTCCAGTGACGTGAATGTACTCGTTACATTTTTTGAAGACTTGGTTAAATCGTGTATCAAGCGATTTGTGCCACTCAAAACTGAAAAAAAAATAACATTGTAACTCCTTGGATAACAAGAGAAATATTGCATTTATCGCGACGTGTCGGCAGACTGCGGCGTGGAAAACGTTGCGCTGACCCTGTAAAGACTGCTCAGTTTAATCAAGCTAAGGAGGAACTCCGACTTAAAACTAATTCCGCGAAAGACTTCTATTTCCGTGTTACATTGCAAAACTTAATAAAAAGCAACCCTCGAAATTCTGGAAATCTATTTTACCAGGCAGCACGACTTCAAACTCGTTTATAATTAACGACGTAACTACCATGGACACGCTGACAATCGCTACAGCGTTCAATACATACTTTCAGTCAGTATTTACAGTTGATAATTTCGAAATTCCTCCTTTTACTCATGTTTCGCAGTCTGTGGTTGACGACATAGATGTGAACGTTCGGGGTGTACTAAACCTCATTTTGAAGTAAGATACTAAAAAAAGTCCTGGTCCTGATGACAAATCCTAGTTCATTAATTGTCCGGTACTCCCTTTGGTGCAGTCGGTATCTCACGGTTATTTTTCAGAAATCACTGTCAACGGCCACATTTCCTTCATCTTGGAAACTCGCACAAATCATTCCCGTATACAAATCTGGCAACTCCCAATCACTGTCAAACTACAGACCAATTTCTATAACGTCAAATTGATGCAAAGTATTGGAACATATTGTCTACATGCATGTTATAGAGTTTCTCGAAACAAACAATATTTTATGCGATTTCCAACATGGTTTTCGACGCGGTTATAGAACTATGACACAACTAACAGAATTTATTCATCATATCGGTCAGTCTCTTGATATCGGTAATCAAGTTGATGCGATATTCATAGATTTGTCGAAGGCTTTCGACACAGTTCCAGATTCTAAACTTCTACACTAGCTTAACCTAATTCTAAATAATCATCACCTGGTCAACTGGATATACAGTTTTCTTTCTCGTCGGTCACAGTTTGTCTATTTTAACACATCCAAATCTAGTACAGTTGATGTATCATCAGGTGTTCCACAAGGATCAGTTCTTGGACCGCTACTCTTCTTGTTATACATCAATGATTTACCACGCTATATTTCCACTAAGATACGACTTTACGCTGACGACTGCGTATTATATCACGCGATAAACTCCTCCGATGACCATAAAACTCTTACCAATTCTTTTGTGAATTTTTGTACGTGGTGTAAAACCTGGCAAATGAACCTAAACTTTCGTAAAACCGTTTTTATGACCTTTTTTCTAGGCGTTCATCACCTTCTGCGTTTAATTAATCGTTTGTCGGGTTATGCTTAGAAAGAGTTTTTGAATATAAATATCTTGACCTCTTTTTCACGCCAGATTTATATTTGTCTAAGCACATTAATACGACATGTAACAAATCTCTTAAGAGACTCGGATACCTGCGGCTTACCTTTCGTGTGGCACCTCAAGATACTAAGCTTTTAATTTTTAAAAATTTGATTCGCCCAATCCTCAAATATGGTTCTATTATTTGGTTTCCCTTCAAGTAGTCCGATATAAATAAAGTCGAATCAGTTCAAAAGAAATCAGCACGTTTTATTTGTCGTCAGTATGACAGAAACTTTGCTCCTTCTCCTAGCCTTTCCGTGTTTGGCCCAAGACTTCTTTCTGAGCGTCGTGGTAATGAGCGTCTTTGTATGTCACGATTAACTCATCACGTTTTGACTCTTTAGATAGCTACATAAAGTTTCTCAAGGCTGCTGTAACTAGGAGCCACCACGAATTAAACCATTTACCTTTTCATCCTCGAACTGATACGTTTAAATACAGTTTTTTTCTTCACACCATCGAACGCTGGAATTTGTTACCAGGAAACATCCGGTCGCTACAACCAGATGAATTTCTGTGTGCCGTTGACAGTGGTGCATAGTGATGTCTGGACCGTCTGTGTATAACTACCACTCCTGCCATAGCCCCACTGGGGCTGCAGTATGTATAAAAAAAAAAATCATGCTGTTTGTGCTGTACCGGTACTGATCTCAAAGGCGTCGCACTACGCTCGAGAAGGAGGAGCAAAGTCGGGAGAGGAGGTTTAGAAAGAGAGAGAGAGAGAGAGGTGGACCGAAGAAGAAAGGGGTTCTAGGGTTAGGGAGGAAAGTCGGGGAGGTCCCCCAGGGATTTGTTGTGGGTACATTTTTGTGGGGATCGAGGTCTTTTCCCCGAAATGGTCCAGGCAGAAAATGCCCAATGCCTTAGAGGACTTCGAGATGGGATAAGGTTTGTTTCTTTTGAGTTGCCTGCAACAATAAACATTTAAGCAAACTACAATAAACATTTCAGCGCATTACGTTTATGGTTTTGATTCCGTATAGCTGCTTTGTTAGCATTTTGAATACGGGTTGTTTTGTTATTTCATTTCTCAACGTGAATTATTTTTTCTTCGGGATTGGGTCAATCCTGAGTACAAATTTATTTCCCAAACATCTTTGAGCGCTTCTAAATCTGCTATAACGTCCAGCACACTGGAAAAGATGATATCGCATCCCAATTCGTCTTTAAATCAGTAACAATAAGCAACCAGCGTTTAGTCGAACATTTATTTGATTGTCAAGAAGTGAAAGTCTCCGTTTAACGAGTCAACAAAGTATACCCACAACAAATCTCCAGGAGACCTCTCCGACCGCAACGCGATTTTTTCTTTCCTCCTCCCTCTCGAGCGTAGTCCGACGCCTCCGAGACCAGTACCCGCGTTATTTTACCTTTGCATTATTGACGCTAATTCGAGTTTTTTTATAGTAACATCTTTGTGTACATAAAAGAGAACGACGCCTCTCTTCCCATGTTGGGTGAATTAAAGAAGGTTATAAAAAAAATTAATGGTTCACCTGCATGCACAAGCCGAAAGCCGAGCAAGAGAATCCTAGGATGGTCTTGTTCTCGAGGATTCCCTTGTCCGAGACCCAGCCGACACTCAGTCGTCCCACAATGTCCGAAGTTGCGAAGCCCGAAAGCAAATAAACAGCTTTGTCCAATGGCACGTGTCTGTCTTGCGCGAAGTCCATGAGCACCGTCATGAAAGCCATGTTGCCGTAGGTCACGAACACGTAAGTGAGCCCCATTAACACGGACACCCGATTCACAAGCTTCTTCTTTGTGGCTTCGACATGCTGGTACGTTGCAATCGATGCTTGATCTTCCTCGATGTCGTCCAGTTCCGGAATGGTATTGATGGCGTTGCTGTGTGCCGTTGGCTCATATATGCAGTAGAAGTTGGAAAGAGACGAGCGTGTCGATGACTGTCGTCGTAGACTTCCTCTGTGATGCGAATGGTCTTCCGGGGCCTGAGAACCTTCGCTGGTGCGGTGCTGTCTCGGCCAGACGGTCGTGGATTCGCCGGATACAACACTGTCCGACCTCTGTTTGTTACTACCCTCGGTTGCACGTGGCTCGGGCGGTTGCTGACTTATACTCCTCTGGAAATTTCTTTTTGGAAGTTGATATTGGGAAGCCATCAATTCACTACCATCTGCTCGTATTGAGGTCAGCGTCTCTCTTGTTGAGTTTGGGGTTTCTTCGAGAATTCCATTCTGCAAAGGTAAAAGAGTGCCATGTTAAAACACCATCCGGCAGCTTCAAATGCCCACATGAGTTTCTAAAGAACAAAAATTACACTATTGTTGTTTTGATTGGTAAAGCAAAAAAACAATGCTATGGAGACGCCCAAATAGTTTCCGAGGAGGTGAACCTCCTAAGGTTTAAGCCGCAGACCTTGAGGTTGGGGGTTGACGCGGTGGTGTGCATCGTCAGTTTTCACAGTGCAAGGGGAAGCCATAATATACTGCCGCTTTTCACAGTGTTGAAGCTGGAGTTGACACTGCGCTATTAAATTCAAAGTGGTATTCGCACACGCCTACTTAAAATAAAATTAACGCAATACGGACGCCAATATTGTAGAGATTCATTATACCACATTCACGTCACCTGTATGTTGATATCCTTCGACGTGCCATTACTTTGTGGTATAATAGGAGCCATTGCGCCAGTGGACGGTCCTGCCGAGAGCTTCAGATCTGGCACGAATCCCTTGTTTTCCTGGGGACCTCCATTAGACAATATCTGTTTTTGCTTCTCCATCCGCTTGGCTTTGAGCTTGGCTTTTCTCGCCTTGACCCTCCATGGAGGGGAGCGGATGAAGAAGGAAAAGGCCACGGCGTTCATCATGAGGGCCCCGAAAATGAGGAAGGACCCTCGGATGCCGAAGACGTCGTTGCAGTACTTGAAAAGCACGGGAAACACAAAAGAACCCAGACAGGCTCCCGTGTATATGATGCCGCTCGCTCGGACCTTCATGCGGTCGAACCATTCGTTGAGGCAGACGGCGTTGGGTGTGATGGTCATCCCGGAACCTATACCTAATGGCGAGGGGGGGGGGGGGGAGGAGAGATGAGGGGTCAAAAGCATTAAAAAAACATGCCGAATACACTTAAAGCGGAACTCCGCCGGATTTTTGAGCTACCTAATCAAAAGGCATCATCTGAATGCGGATGACTTCCTGATTCCTAAATGCTTTTTCATTCCCCCAGATTCTCTCTAGTTAATTAAAAAAGAAGCGATATTTTGTTCGCTGCCGAAACCAAAACAACGTTCTTCCCAGTTTTTCTACAGTTTTCACCGTCATCTAAACGTGACGTTACCGGCGGGCAGCTGGGCGCGCGGCCGTCAATAGGGTACGCTCGCGCCCGCCTTTCTCGCGTCAAACAGTGAGAAAACCTAGGCGTTTCTGGTATCTAAAGTTGATAATAATCTCTATTTGCGCAAAAGGCATGACCTTGGCCTAATGCTGAACTCTAAGAAAGTAGAAAAAATATAGCAATGGGATCTTGAGAAAACCGTTTATGCAACTTGGTATACGCTCAAGCCACGGCTCGCAAGTTTCGTAAAATCGCTAGCAAATCCATTCTCCTTTTATCAGAAGCTGGCAGTTACGCTGACGAAGAAAGATCAAAGATTCACGCGACACATTTTTTGACAAATTGCACAAGCACCAAGGAGAATGCTCGGTATGTGGGTACAGGTGCCCCACGCGCTCGCCTTATATGAATGAACGTGCCCTTTGTATTATACTTTCTTTA
The DNA here is from genome assembly GCA_013358835.2 of Ixodes persulcatus. Taxonomy (NCBI): domain Eukaryota; kingdom Metazoa; phylum Arthropoda; class Arachnida; order Ixodida; family Ixodidae; genus Ixodes; species Ixodes persulcatus. Next base: position 32,300 of record JABSTQ010006284.1, on the reverse strand, counting down.
GAAAAGTTACTGTTGAAGACGCGAGAACGTGTAACTACTTTTGTAGCACGCATATGCTCCATGGTGCTCAAGCAATTTAGCAAAATTCCTATACACCATTTCAGAAAAGCCCTTCTCTGGTCGATGCCATTTTCAGCGTACGTGCGTGTGGCGCGTACATTGGTCGACTTCCAAAGCGGCGAACATGCGCGTGCTAAGCTGTGGCCTAACAAATGTAGACTGTGATTCTCGTAAGCATTGAAATGCATAGACTGGAATGAAAGGCATTCGAGTAGGAAAGAGGGAAGGTTCCTGTTCACGAAGATCGCGCTAAAATGGAGATTAAAAGATCTCCGCAACCACCAAGCCAAACATCAAGGTGCGGTGAAAGGCGTATAAAATACACGAATACACTATTCATTTTCAAATAAAGAATATTTGCTTGAAGATGCAATAGTTCGTCAAGCACAAAAATGCACCATAAAATGTTTAATTAAAAATAAAATGGTAAAAGTTGCCAAAAAAAACAAACTTCGTACACATTTTTTTTTTTTTACTCTCAGAGTAGAATGCAACGCGCTCAAACACCCTTCACGACCGCACATAGGAAGGGGGTAATTCTATATACAACTTTTTTAAATTAAATTTTTGTTTTACGCAGCCTCCATCAGCTCTATATTTACATGCCTCTATTCAAAGGCCTTAATATTTTAATGGTTTGAAAATATTTTCAACCCTATATAACATTTCTCCGCAGTATAATAAAGACGTTTTCCCCACCTTTTCTGCAAAAGAATATTGCGAGTCAACCGTTTGACAAACCAGGCAACGGCTCTATTGTATATTAATGGAGCTCATCACCTGCTCCCTAAACCTCTGTAATACAAGAGACGAAAAGCAATGTGCCGAAAGTCACATCTATACTCAGACTTGAACTTTGCTTAGACACGTCTCACCTCTCGTCTTCAACAGATCGGCCACGTGAGTGGAACTCCGAGAGTAGCCAGAGCTAGGTCCTATGTCCAAAACGAATATATTGTTTATAATAAAATACAAAACAAAAACCCTGAAGCTATTGTGAACAACAAATGTGACTGCGCCAAATGTCCACCATAATGCTGGAATGTCCACCATTTCTATCGATACTATTAGTGCTTCTCTTTGGACGGATGTCGTAGTGATCACAGCCGGCTTGAGTCTGCGCTTGCCGCTCTTGAAGCTGTTCCAGCTGCTGAAGGATACTCAACTCGCAGCACGCGGCTATAAAGTATTCCGAGCAAAAATGAGAATGTTTTATGTGACACTAGATCTCTCGGCGCACAGCTCGCGCAAATGAACCTTGACGTGGCTCACCCCCACTGCTGCCGGAGAGGGCATTTTCCCCCATATAAACAAGAGTAAATAAGAGCTTTTCCCGGCACTGTTCCTACAGTTTATCGCGGAGCACGGACTGTTTTACCCATTGCAAAGAAATTTTCAACCTTGAAGGTGTGAAAAAATAATCTGGATCGCTGGATCCCGGAAAGCCGCTTCGCGGCTGCCCGGGTCGCTCGTCCGCCTGCCCGCCGGTGACGTACAGGGGTGGTGAAAAGTAGGGAATTTTCATTGTTGACAGTAGAGAGTCGCCTCTTGGAACCCTCGCGACCGGTGTAACTTTAAACTTCAATAAATTTACGGAAAATTTCTACATGTATATACTATTTGGGCAACCAGTTCAGAAAGGGTTATTGAAGCGGTCTGCAAATTTTCAGCCAAATCGAAGACTATCCGAAATTCGACGGAGTTCACCTTTAAGGCTGTCTACGTGTAATGAGTGCGAATGCATTCCTACACGCAGCGCATTCCTACAGGCAGCGTGCCACGTCTTCCTTTTGCACACGGCACTCCGGCGGTGACATCACTCTCTCCCCCTGCGCAGGTGCAGCTTAAGAAACTTTCAAATATAAAGAACTCACACAAAATACCATGAAGAAGCACTTGCAGCGTGCTCGTTTTTTCTTTTGTTTTTTTTATTTCTTTTTTATCCACCAATGGGTCGGTGCAGCGTAGTTAGTGTGAGTGACGACTCTGGTTCAGAGTTCTTGCGATTCAGTTACTGGCCGTCACCTTAGGGCTACGCAGGCGAACGACAGACGAGAGCAACTAAGCGAATTGAGGTTCTTACCGTGGAAGACTCCCAGGAACACCGACAGATATAGGATGTTGGGAGCAAAAAAGCAGAGCATGATCGACAGCGACATCATAAAGGTGCCGATGATAGCCACCGGTCGGACGCCGACTTTTCTGACGATCACAGCAACGAAGGGACCTAGAGTCGGAAAACGAAAAGAAATTTGTTGGATTAGTCACAGGTCACAATAATCTATTATATCAAAAATAAAAGTGCTAAAATGAGTCCAGTCGCGTGCCTCAGGTTTATACATGAAGTATCTTAAAAAATTGTGCTAGTTTGAAGTAAAAGTACTCAAAATGGCTTGGCAATTTTTGTTCTCGCCTCTCCAAATTGAGAAAAAACGACACAAACCTCATTTATAAGAACAAAAAGTGTTACGTTGGCAAGTTTTTCTCATGCTTTTTTTTTCATTGCGTAATTTGAAGATCGGTTTCCACGTTTACGTTTGAGGGTGAAAGACAGCGTCGGAAACGCTTGTAAGCGCTTTCGACGAGGGAATACACTGGCGCACAGGCGCCATCTCTCAGGCAATCTTGGAACCCTTCAGATTTTCGTATAGCTAAACCGAAACTATGGGAGTATTGGCAATATCATATCTACGCATTACCTATGACAAATGGTCGCTTAAAACATTGCCATCCTTATTTCAAACACACAATGAAAGTATGAACATGATTGTAAACCTGAGACTGGGGCAGAAAAGAGAACACAACAGAAGGTAGAAAAAGAGAAAGCAACGTCTCAAACTTTTTTTTTTTGTTTACTACTAGCAGTGTTTATATGTGTATCCTTGGACTCGTTCGAGAAAGTCGCAGTGTTTAGCCAATTGTGGTTCGTTGTAGGAGGGCAATGTCGTTCTCAGTTTTGGAGATGGCCCCCAGTTCCGGCTGTTAGCAGTGTCTAGTATTGTTTCTTTGGACTAAGTGAGTTGTTAGAGGAAACGCAACTTTGAAGGTCAAACCCTTTCTTTGTGTTCAGTAGTGATTCACCTACGTTCGCCGGGTGGCGGTGGTTATGCTAGAATGTGACCCTTTGTGTGAGTGTTTCGCAGCCGAGGTCTAGGGAGATAAGAGAAGGTTTACCCAAATGTCAATGTCCTCTTGTCACATTGTTGTTGTTTTTTTTTTAGAGACGGCGTTGGAGATGTGGTATATAAGGCGTGTACGAAATAAACTTTGCAGCTGAGTTTGAGACGTTGCCTCCTCTTTTAGAGCGCAGCTCTTAGGCGCCCGTTTCCGGCTTGAGCGGCGTCGGCGTCGGCGTCGCCGTCGGCGTAACCGCAAGGTCACGGGACCCTCCCCAAGGTCACGTGACCCTCCAAGGTCACGTGACCCCAGTGTCACGTGCCCCCCAAGGTCACGTGACCCTCCAAGGTCACGTGACCTCGGGGGGGGGGGCTCACGTGACCCCCCCAGGTCACGTGAGCCCCCCCCCCCCCCCCCCCCCCCCCCGAAGTCACGTGACCCCCCCCCTCCGCGCCTTCCCACCCTCCTCAAGAGCTGCGCTCTAATTCGGCGTTACAGGGAGTTGTAAACGGCTTTCATTTTTTTCTACCTTCTGTTGTGTTCTCTTTTCTGCCCCAGTCTCAGGTTTACAATCGTGTTCAACCTACGCCAGCTCGCCTGCACTCTGACTATTTTTTCTTTAATGAAAGTATGCTGCGAAACACAAAGGTAAAGGCGTGAAGAAATCTTGACTCCCGTTGACACGCTTTTCAATTAAATCACTGGGTGATTTCAGATACGATCGACCAAAGGGTGGCTGGTCGACATTTTTAAATCAACTGACGTTTATATATGGTATTGTCTAGTGTCTAGTATAAACGAATCCAAACTTAGTTTCGAACAGAAAAAAATATTTGGGGACGGGAGAAATCGTAAGTCGTGAAGATGTGGACAGTTGCATTAACGCGCACTGATGAAGGGGGCACGTTTGAGAGTGAAGAACTAAAACGATAACATTCGGAACATTCTAATACTTTTTAGACGCAAACTTAAGTTGTTGTTTTTTTTCTAAAAATCGCCAAACATGCACGAACGACAAATGGCAAACTTTGGAGGTTTGTATTTAACGAAATAATTTAATAATTATTATATAATTTGCAGATAGTATTTTACTTATATATGGCTATTATTTAAAAAATAAATAAGGTATCTGAGTGACACGATTGTCGGGATATATTTAGGCAAACATGGGGAAAAAATCGAACAACGAAAAATTCCGATGCAAATAAAAAAAAAACACCATCTTCGAAATTCTTTTAAATTTGGGTACCCTGTTATACTTTATTTCGGCATTCATTTCCATTAAAAACATGTTGCATTATTTCATTGAGAAAGAAGACACAACTCCCCAAAGTAGGGTCCTTTTTCAAAGCTTACACTTAGCAGTGCGCTATACAAGAAGTGACTCTGAGTTCCAGTTTCATAAAACTAACACACATCTTTTATATATTTTTATTCAGATGAGGCCATTGATAACTATATAAATCGTTCACACACTAAAATTGAGGAGAAACTACTGTGTACAAAGAGCTATCATATAACGAACTAGTGATCCGAGAAAAGATCCTGCAGCTATCGGCCACTGGAAACTTTGTTTACTTTATTTTCCTACGGCACTATATGCTCCTCTCTCTTACTCTCTATCTCCATCGCTTTCTCTTATATATATCCCTGACTTATATCTAGAATAAAAACATATTCAAGCATTCTCTTTCTGCGTGATAGTGTTCTGTGGCTAGCAGCATTCCTCGCGAAAATCACGATTATGGCGCAATAGTTGGCGGAAGTAGCAGGCGACACTCGTCGCTAATTCTGGCGAAACGGCCGATACAATCTTTTTTAGCATTTCCCCGCACGCTGTCAAGGATGAGGGGGTTCGCTTCAACCAGCAAAATATGGCCACCGATGCCTGTTAACTGAGCAGTCGTGCCTGTCGCCATCCCACTCGCTATATATATCGCGATAATATTAGGCACTAAGAGGCACACCGACAGAGAGCAGAACACCCGAATACCCGAGCCCCGCCTAAATACAATAGAGCGAAAACATTTTTGCCATGTTAACCTAGGAAATGTTAACATGGCGACAGTGTTTACGTTTAAGGTAAGGAAAAGCATGTCGTGTGGTATGAGCCGGATCCTTACACGAGGTGCAAGGTGAGTCCTGAGAACCTGTGTGCTGCCCTAGAGAACTTCACTAAAGACGAGCTACAATGTTCGCACCAAGGTCCCATCCAGAAGGACGTGATCTCTGTCACTCTTGACGGGGAGAAAACGTTCGTGCCAAAGTGCTTCCTGACACGCTCAATCCGAGAGGCCTTTCGTGTATACAAAGACAAGCATCCTGATTCCGGTGTTGGGGTAACGAAATTTTATTCCTTGCGCCCTAGATGGGTCAAATGTATTCCACACCAGGAAGTGTGCGTTTGTGCGCGCTGCGCCAATTATTACCTTTGTATTGCCACTGTAGAGAACGTGCTCAACATTCAACACTGGTGAAATCAACTAAGCATTTCTGTGCGACCCACTAACCAGTCTGTGTCTTTAAGGAGACTGTGATCACTGCCCAAAAGGTCAGTTTCTTACACTCGAGGAACTTCATATCCCAGAGGATGAAGAGATTGTGCTAACAACATAAAACGACGGCAACCTTGTGAACAAAAAAAAATTAGATCCTGAGACTTTTCTAAAAGTCGTTCAAGTAACTGTTGAAAGTTGGATATTTCACAACCATATCCGACAAACGAAAGATAAAGCAACCTACGATGAAAAGCAGCTGCATGCAACGCGGGAACATTGTCTTTCATTTTGACTTTGCGGAAAACTGGACCATCGTGCTTCCTGACAAAGTTAAAGCATACCACTGAAGAAAAAAAGTTACGATATTTACATGTGTAGTTACGACAAGAAAATCTACAAACAGCGTTGCTATCACCAGTGAGGACCTGTGTGACGACGTCGCTCTCATGTGCTTGGCTCTAGAAAAAGTGAAGGAGTGGGTTGAAGACAACGTTGCGGTATACTCGCACGTGACGTACGTAAGTGACAGGGCCGGAAGTCAATTTAAGAATCGCTACCAGCTTCACCAATTCGCACAGAATGATTGCCCAGAAACCCAATGGTTATTTTCTGCATCTGGACATGGAAAAATGCATGCGACGGAGTTGGCGAACTCGTGAAGGACCAGGTGACGCTGAAAACCTGAGAGAACGTTCAATAAACGCACTTCAGACGGCCAGGACAATGGTGAGCGTTCTATTTGAGAAACTGGGCGCATCTTGCGTATCTGGACGAAAATGAGCTTGTTCGGTATCGTCAACAGCAAAAAAAAAAAGAAAAGAAGAGTGGCTGACGGTGCGCGCCTTTCCTAGCATTCATTCTTGGCACGCGTGGCGGCTGTGCAAGTCATCAACTGAAGGAACCTCTGAGAAATATGTAGCACGCACAAACGGATCTGGTTAGAAGAAACTTATTAAATGGGTACATCGAGGAAAGCCTTAGTGTAAAGTGCCGAATTTGATGCCCCAAGGACTGCTCATTTTGAATGCGGGGACATCTTATTTATCACAGTTTTCTTCGCGTGGTATTTAACCTACTATTTTACTTGGTGATAGCTTATAATCTTTATCTGATCACCATATGACAATCACAAAACGTTATCCTCGCGCAGGATAAAATATCTTGGCTTGCCACGATCCATTCGTACACCGAGCTATCGAAGCTCTTACAGTCCGGCGCGGTGGCACCGCTCACCTGAAATGGTTTGTCCCCGGAAATACATAACTAACCTAAACAATTTTAGTATTCTATCCTTATTTTTGTGTGTGGAAGTAAAGTTGTTTCTTTTATATTAAATATAAATAATACCGGAAAGTAAAACTTCACACTGCATCATCTTTTCTCGAATCACTAGTCTCTAATATGATACCACATTGTACGCTGTATGTAAAATGCTGTATATAGTTTCTCCCCACTCTTAGTGTGTGACCGATTGCTCTAGTTGTCAGTGACATCACCTGAATAAATATATATGAAAGATGTGTGTTAGTGTCCTGAAACTGAAACTCAGAGTCATTTCTCGTATAGGGCACTGCTAAGTGTATGCTTTGAAAAAGGACCCTACTTTGGGGAGCTGTGTCTTCTTTTTCAATAAAATAATGCATCATGTTTTAATAGAATTGAATGCCGGAATAAAGTATGGCAGGGTGCCCAAATTTGAAAAAAATCGAAGGTGGTGTTTTTTTTTTTTAATTTACATTGGCATTTTTGTTGTTTTATTTTTTTCCATGTTTGCGTAATGATATCCCGACTACCGTATCACTCATATACCTTATTTATTTTTTAAATAATAGCCATATAGAAGTAAAATACTACCTGCAAATTATATGATAATGATTAAATTATTTCATGAGATACAGGCCTCCAAATTTTGCCATTTGTCGTTCGAGCAGGCATGTTTGTCAATTTTTAGAAAACTAAATAAAATTTAAATAAATAATATTATTTTATATTACAAGCAACCTTTACCTATAGTTTGTTTTTAAAAAGTATTAGAATTCGTCTAATTTTATCTTTTTAGTTTTTCACTTTCAAACTTGACCCCTCCATCAGTGCGCGTTAATGCAACAGTCCACCACTTCATGCCTTACGATTTTTCCTGTCCCCAAATTGTTTTTTCTGGTCGAAACTAAGTGTGGATTCGTTTGTGCCAGACACTAGACAATAGCATATAAAAACATTAGTTGATTTAAAAATGTCGACCAGCACCCTTTGGTCGATCTTATCTGAAATCACTCCACTGTGTCTTATCGCTTAATACATTAGCCTCTTAAAGCCAAAACAGAAGGTGTGAGTGTGCTCCAAGAGAGGTATTCGAAACGTCTATATTCAATCTAGAAGGTATTGTGGAGCTTTATGAAAATATAATACATACGTGCGTAAAAAAGTAGCACTTAAAAAAAAAAGAGTAAACACGGTTGAACTGGCACCCCCATTCGAGGCCAAAGTAGTTTTCTGACGCGAAGTTGTTGAATCTTTGAGTTTGGTTCTCACTGTTTTGTTTAAGCTCAAAGGCTCTACTGGCAACACTGAAAACGAAAAAGTTTTTTGACGTCAAATGAGTGCTGGGGTAGCACACTTGAGCAGAAGGGAACAAGATGCGCGACACGGTGTGTTTCTTAAACGGCATCCTCGATCTGCAAGTTTTACATGTGACGTCACTCCAGTAGAAAGCGCTGAGAAATTTGAATGTTGGTGTGGCATCACCTTAATCTGTCGTTTTCTGAATACCTATTTTCAATTGAAAGATAACCAAAGTATGCTAGGAAGTATAGATCAAGGGTATTCCGAAAATGCAGTCAGTTTGGGGAGCTGAAACGACCACCTTAAACCGTCACAAATTGTTCAGATGGAGTACAGAATAAGGTTCCACTTCATTTGTATTTTGCTGCGGGTCGCAATTTTGAAAATGTATCTGCTGTTTAGAGACATAGGGCATTTCGTCATTGGACAATTCATCGCGGTGTCAGTTTGTCTGGCTATTGAAAGAACTTTGTTTTTCCGTGCCATTTGTCTAGTGCCCGGCAGATAGGTCCCAAATCAAAAACTTCGGGTTTGTCAAAACACACTGTCTGATTTCCTGGGACTCCAACACAATCCGGGACGAGCGGTCTCCCTAACTAATCGGAAGACAGCGGCAAATATGCAATTTCGTCAAATGAATTTATTTAGAAATGGTCACTCTACCCTATAGATACCTCTACGCATAGCGCCGTAGAGTCGAAAGCAGTAAGCGCTGGGCTTTCAAGCACGCTACGGCACCGACAAGGAGTTTGCAATCAATGTCGGTTTCTTTTAAAAACATATCCTTTTCTGTACATTTTTCACTATCGTGCCTTTGTTTCTTGTGCGTAATATAAACAAGATACATTTTTCATTCTAGACAAAGATGCCTCCGACACTGGCATTTCTTCTTGACGATAACATTCCCGAAGCTAAGATTCCGAGGTTTTCCGGAAGTCTTTTGTTCCGGAGGCGATCGTGGTGGGCGGCGGAGAAAAGCTCACCGGAGAACAGCTCACCGGCGTAAAGTTCGCCGGAGAAAAGCTCACCGCGAAACCGGCAGATGCGGAGAAAAGCTCACCGACCTTTGAGCGGATGTGGAAAAAAGATTAGCGATTTCTTTCAAGTTTTTCTTAGCTTAGCGGATTCTGCGTCACACCTGGCAATTTAACACAATTCGAATTCGTCACTTCATTAAAAATATGTAGTCATATTTGTAATATTCTTGAAGTTTATTGGGCATATTTACTAATTCCTCAGAAATTAGTAATCACCCATTCTTTATATTAATGAAGCCGCAAGTATAAAATCAGAACATCGGACACCGGTAAAAAAGACAATTCACTGACAGCTTACGGTGCGCCGTCGGTAGCTCTGTCAGATAAAGAGGTTTGTTCTTTGCGAGCAAATATGAAGAGCGGTGTGTGAACCGCTTCAGCTCCAAAGATTGTGCAATGCCAGATAGATACGTGTGTGTTTATTGATGTAATCAGTGTCGGCTACGCCGTTTTCTTTCTGTTAATTTCACTAACAAACCTTTAGTTGCGAAAACATCCTCGTCCTGTCGTGTTTGTTTTCTTCACTCCGTAGTCGTCCTTTGAGCGATTTTAATTATGTATAACGTTTACCAACTCGCCTAATTCGCTACCTTACAGAAGACTAGTTCTTATATAGGTCACGAGTAACAACGGTGACAGTGTGCAACTCTGAAGGTCATGGGTGGTTCGCCGTAGGACACTATCACACAAAGGCAACGTGTGGAAACACCAGCACGAGCGGCTAGAAAACGTGCATGTCCGTGGAAGAAAGAAACCTCGATATCCTACTAACCCTTCTATCCTGTTTTCAAAGGTTTACAAAAGCTTCAAAGAGAATTTCAGGCACCGCATTGTTCCGCATGCACTTTCGGATTTGTGGCATTTACAGTTTTGAGTTTTAGGTTTTAGGCAGAATTATAAAGTTTTCTAACTTTTTCGTGTTCTTCAAGTTCATAAAGTTTTCAGTTAGGCTTTTCTTGCCTAGAGAGTAAACCACAGAAAACACTCGTCCGCAATTATAAATTTGGGAGCAATATGCCCAAGAAGCTTAACAAAGAATACAAAACAAGACATTTTCTTTTTTACAATCTTGACGAATTTTAATGATAATAAATTTGATATATGTTACGCATGATCCAACAGTATCTATATAAAAAGAAGAAAAAAAATCGCTGAGCTTTTTTCCGCATGCGCTTAATGGCCGGTGAGTTTTTCTCCACATCCGCCGGTTTTGCGTTGAGCTTTTCTCCCGTGAGCTTAGCTCCGGTGAGCTTATCTCCGGTGAGCTTTTCTCTGGTGAGCTTTTCTGCGGGATTCGATCGTGATGGCCGACTGCTTCGAGGACACGTACAGTCTTTTTCAAAAGTTTAGAGCCCACCGCGCGTGTGGCCGGAGCGCTGCGAAATTTTGGAGAGCGAAGGGGAACTTGGCTCTCGCGTCGCGCTCGCCTTGTTAACAAAGTGGCACAAAATGGCGAGATCCCCTTCGCTCTAAAAAATCTCGCAGCCAGCGAGCGCCGACGAAAAGAGCATCGCCAGCACGGGAGTGAACCCACTTTGGCCACGAGCGCAGTGGGCTTTAAACTTGTGAAAAAGACTGTACACCGGATGACCACGTCGGAATGGTGCCTGCATGGCACAGTTTCATCTCAAACTGTGGTCTATCTATGAGTCGACGCTTGACGGACTTTCGCGAACGAGCAGCAGTGTGGAGGCGTGGCACAATGGGCCGCAGGTAATTCTTGATATGTAACGTGTTTTTGATTACTCCAATTCATGCGTTTACACTCAGGTGATGATTATGTAATGGCCATAATATACTTTTGGAGAGCAACGTCAGTTGTGCGTCACCGAATATCTGGAGGTTCCTGGAGTGACTCAAGAAAGAGCGGGCACTGGCCGAAATGAATTTAAGAGCCGGAAGCAGAGTCGTCTCGACAAGAGTGTTGAGGAAGCTAGAAGCAAGGGACAAGCACCTTCGAGCTATTCTTTGAGGCTGCGATGAAACCGACAGCACAGACACCCTCGAGGCGTGCGCCCGAAATATTTTACTCTGAATATATCTATATCTATAGGGTACAGTGACCATTTCTAAATAAATGCGTTTTGACAAACTTGTATATTTGCCGTTTTCTTCCTGTTAGTTACCGGGACGACTCGTCCCTGATTGTGTTGAAGTACCGGGAAACCAGACAGCGTCTATCGGAAAAGAAACCTCAATTCTAGCATCTACTATAAGAGACTCCAAACTTTCTTGCTTCAATAGAAGGAATATGGGCACTAGCGAAATGGCGCGGAAAAACAACGTTCTTTCCATAGTCTGACGAACTACCCCCGCGACAAATTTCCCCATGACGAAATTCCCTATGTGACAAACGGCCCTGTTACCAATTGACCTGCTACGAGTTGTCTTTCGACTAACAGCCCGCCGCCCACGTCCTGGCGTGGCCTGCTTTTCAGAGGGCGAAAGGCCACGGTCACTGTGAGCCGATGAGAGCTTCAGGGAAGTTGACACGACAGTTCGCGGCCACGTGCGCTTCGTTCGGATTCTCTGACTGGCACGCCGGGAACACCTATACTTCGTTTCAGCTTAGGTCTGAGCGTGGCCGATGTTATGAGCAGAAGGGCCAATCAAGCAGCGAAAGAGGCGCAACGTCATAGGGTGCTCTCTGCAGTTCATAGGACGAGAAGTTATTCGCCGTCTCTCTGTGCACTGCTCCTCCGCCGGCTAGTCCTATCAAGCACAAAAAGCACGCCATGACGTTGCACTTTTTACGCTATTTGATTGACCCTTCGGCTCATAACATCAGCCGCGCTCGGACCGAAGGTGAAACAAAGTATAGCACTCGAGATTTGCCCACAGGGTTTAATGTGAAGCGAGGAGTCCGACGAAGCAATTATTCCTCTTACACTCCGTCGACTTTTTGAGGATGCGTTTGCTGTGTGCTTTTTGTTCTTATTTTCGGTATCGCATAGCACGACAGTCTAAATTCCGTAGTCACTGACAAGGTAAGAACAGCAGGAGGAGCTTCAGTTGTCTAAACTGCAGCGTGAGCTTTCTATTTTCGACAACGCTTCGTGTCTTGCCATTGCCTCCTCTATACTGACAAAGCCTAGCAGATCACCACGAGAAGCGGCCGTCGAAATGTAAAAGGTAAAGCGGCAGACAACGGATGAGAGGAGAGCCACGTGACTGGCGTCCCCACTGCGGCGAGACGCCGAAACACACTTCTCCCGAGCGAACAAGTGTGTTTCGGGTCTTCGCCACTGCAAAGGTTGTGCGCTGACGTCCAGGTTCCCCGAGAAATGGCTCTTTGATGCAACAATGTGGACGTGTCGGGCTAGTTGGTTTGAGGTGAACATCTTGGGAGGAAACAGCGGCAAAGAAACTTGGGCAAGAGTAAAGGAGAAATGGCTCTTTGATGCTCTGTGCTACCAGATCCTCGCGCTCCAAATCTGCTACTGGGCACTCTATAGCTCCGTCGTCGAACTGCCAGGATTTGTGAATATAGAAGAGGCTATGGTCTTGTGCACCTTGAGCGTTTGCTTGCTTGCTTGCATTTGGATAGTGTAAAAGTATGGTTAATTACTATGTAAAGTTGCTTCTCAGGTTTGTCGGGCCTAACAGACAAGCACTTTTTGGTTTTACGTCTCAGAACGTTATTGAATCAATTACTTATTAAAAGGACAATTCTTTTTTTTTTTATTATCATTATTATCATCATCGCGGCTTTCCGTCAATATCGCGAATAATCAGCTTATTCTTAGCGAGGATGACAACATATAGATAAATTCATCCTAATGTGGTTGATACATTTAGTTACTTAATCAATAAATTGCCACATATGCCATGACATTGCAATATTTAACATAAAACCACATCAGTGTTAGCAGTGGACGACACCTTTCTTGGTTTTCCACTTTTGTCTATCTGAAAGGTATCTACGTTTAACTGGAACGATGCAAAATTACGGGTTCGACAACAACTGAGAATCCCTAAAAAAGGGGGTGGGGGGCATTATTTTGACCTTGCACAATAAACAAACAATGTCACAAAGATAGGTGACGTAATTTTCTGATAACTTGTTTCTTTATGTTCGGGCATAGGCATATTTTTCCTGAGTCATTTCACTTTACAAAGCAGAAGAGCAATGTTCCCATCCCAGAGGTGCGCACACATAAGGTTGTTTTAGAAGATCCGCGTTTGCCTTGAGATAAGCGACAGTAGGCGGCCCTGTAAACCAGGATGCGGAAGCGACGATAGTGTGACTCTTTTGTAACTTTCCTTTGCGTCGTCATTAATGTCAAGTCCATCCGAGATACGAACGAACCAGGGCACTAATGTGGGTCATTGCCCCTCTTCAGATTGTAAGAAGTTAGTCAGACCTCTTGCAGATTTGTTACCTGACTCTACTACGTAGTGTGCAATGATTACACACTAGGATAGTATCTTAACAATCGGCGTTCATTGGAGGACGAGGGAATCGAGGGCGTCCAGATAGCGCAACTTTGTTGAACGTGTGATCCGGAACATTGCGGAAATGTATAACCCTCGAAGGGAACGAGGACAAAGCATACCTTGATGATAACTTTGACCCTAACATATAGATGTTGGTATGAACACTCATAAAACTAACACGGTGGCTGCGGTTTTATCTACTTTTTTTTTTTATCTGCACACATTTGGTTTTGTGGAACCCCGAATGTATGGAAATTTCACACCGACATTCGGAAGATTTTCGGGAGCGCGGTGATGCTTTGGTACTCAAAGATTTCTACGGTAATAACTGAAAACAAAGTAAATAATGTGAAATTTGAAGATTTTTGATACGTGTAATATTAGCGAAAATTGTGTTACTTTTTGTTTCTTTCTTAAGTTCAATGTTTTGCAGGCTCGGTTAGGACGCGATGTCTGAAGTCGTTCGGGAATGCTTCAAAAAGCCTTTCAATAGTTTTCCTTTTTAGTTCCAGGAAAAAAAAACAAATAGAACTGGTATGACAGTACCTGTTTTGTATTTTTAGAGCGACAAAAATTTAAATGCATACTTGCACGCCATATTTTTGACTAAGCACCATGAGCGGGCGTTGAAAGTTTAGGCATTCACCCAGGCATGCAACGTGTTTCAATGCTTCAAACTTCACATGTGTTTTGAGCCTGGGGATCCGGTGAAAATGGTCCCGGGCGAAATGGTCCCGGTCAAAATGGTCCCGCACAAAACGGTCCCGGAAAGAATGGTCCCAACTGCCAACCCTGACAAAATGGTCCCAGCGTGGCAATATTTATTCGCTGTTTGCGGGTTCTTATATTTTCCACTCTTGATAAATATTACACTTAGGAGATAGTTTGGGTTATTTTAACTAAATTGCAGTCAAGGGGTTGGGCCGATGTGCAATAAATAGATACTTATATCCAATGAAAAACAGCACGAAAAAAACGTGGAACAAGCACGAGGGGTAGAGACACGTCGTTGGCATCGTCGAATAATAAACAGGGCGAAAAAAAGTCGGTACAAGTCTGAGGGGGAAGCGCAAGGTCTCTGTATCCCCCCTTCTAGGCCATGATTTTTTGCGCTTTTTTTTTTTCCTTTCAAAACAGTGGCTCAAAAGTGACTTTGACCGGTATCGGCCAATGGTCATCGGGCGTGGCAAAATGTGTCACACGATTGATCCGTCAAGCAACTTGTGTTCTTGCTAGCACTGTAAATGTGCGTGGGCCACAAAATAGAAGGATCGACGCGCAAGCTCTATCCCTCGGTAATATGCGAGACGTTGTGAAGATTGCTGCTTCGTCTCCCCGCAACCAACTCCGAGGCGAATAAGGTGAGTACGCGCATTGATTTATTCCTTTTCTACACATTATCACACACACAATAGCTTCATTTTTGTTTTTCAGTTGGCAAACCGTAACTAATCCAGTATTATCCGTCAAATTTATGACTGAAATCTGAAGCAAAGAGGGACCTGTTTTCCTGCTTTTTATCCATCTGGCGTGTTGTTCTCGGCCACTTTAATCAAAAATGCTTCCCCGGTTGGGAACCTGGTATGCTTAACGAAATATACCTCGCTCATTGAGGACTTCGTTTTGTGCTCACGCTGCTTATTTTTATTCATCATGACTATGCTTGACTGTTTTGTTCGAGGAAGCCTTCGCTGCAAGCGTTCAAGCTTGCAGCGAGGGCTGGATGATAGTCGTGCTTTTCCACCGCATTGATGATCTTAAATACATTCAAACTTGACAGACAAACGAACGCAATGGATCTTCATTGAGATTGTTTCAAACAACGCCTTCGTTGTTTTCAGAGTGCATTTTGTATTTTATCATTGCTGGTTTTCAAACGCCGACCTGTCCGCCCTAATAATTTTGTCAACGCAGAGGTGGTGATGAATCTGGTTTTTAATTGCACTTTAAATATATGCTTTGTTGTTGTTTTTGCCTAGGTATGAAGCTAGGCAAGACCAATAAAAAGGGCGTGAAGCTGCGTTTAGAGGGATTTCAGTACACGAAACACAAGGCTTCGAAGATCAGGTTTACTAAACTATTAACTCATCACACACGGTGGCACAATTAGGGCGAAAAAACACTCGTATTTTAAAGATTAAAGAGAACGATTACGTGAATGAGTGAAGTCGTACTTGAAACAAAACCCTCACAGAAAACAAACACAAGTATGAGTTTCTAAACACAAAGAGAAATCTGAAAAATAAAAATGAAATTAAAAAAAAGTTTTCCTTTTGTAACAGTTCATTGTTTGAAGTATTTTGAGTGTCCCTGAACATAGTAAAACTCGTAAATGAATTGTTTACATATGCGTATTTAAAGTGTTTCTGACGACCGAATATATTTTTTGATTATTTTCCAGCTTAAATTGCAAGCATAATAAACACACTTCGACCAATGATAGCTCAGCTTCGGGAAAATATATTGGAAATCGGAATAAAAGTAGAAATTCCCATTATCATAAGGAAAAGCTTCGTACGATTAGATGCAATGTGTGTGTTTTTGTACGTTCTTATCATGCAACGTAACTACATAACTACTAGGATAACGCGTGGTTTATAACTAGCTGTGCAATGTCCTTTATGGGGAGTTAATATGTGATTAGAAAATATGCATTATCTCACACAGTTGGGTGTCTCTGCGCCCACAAAGCTTGTAGTTGGGACAACCCCAATTTTACGCGAACATTAAGTAAAGCGTTTAAAACAATAGTAATGTTTTAAAAATTAATTTAATCATATTTTTCACACTCATTTTAGGAGTTGCAACTTCTCATTGTCCCAGATGCCTCAGAGTCAATGGCGTTAGTCTGGGTCTAGAATACAGATCGCTGCCGCAGTCATAGTGAGAGGTATTCGTGCTGAAGCAGCTGAAGTAGTACCATCATCCCCGTTAAGTATATCAAAATTGAAGCCGCGTCATCTTCCTTTGGAGCCTCAGTAAACCGACCACCCTTTTTTTGGGACTTGGGATGTTTTTGTATGTTTCGGTTGTGTAAACGAGGCGCCCACTTTTCGCAGCGCATCCAGCAAAATAGCTGAGAAAAAGAGGCCGAATGTGGAGCATCTTTTGTGATTGTTAAAGGGATTCACTCAACTTTTATATGTAATACAGCATTTGAATATTACCTCAGACGAAAACTCTCAACAAGCCGCACGAACCATTTTGTTTTATCGCGCCATTAGCCAATGATCAATACATACTTACCCGCCAAGTTGGCGCACCCGGGCACGATGGAGATGGGCCATGCTGCCTCTTGCCGCGTGACTCCGAAGTATTCGACGATGTTGACGTAGACGACGCCCGCCGACCGAATCATGACCACCGTGAAGAAGTTCATGCAAGAACATCCCACGGCCACCATCCAACTCCACGGGCAGTCCGGGTACAGGGTCTTCGCCCTCTTGTGTTGCCCTGAGCGCGCAGCCTGCGGGCTGGGAGATCCCACTTCGAGGTCGCTTGCGGTCTTTTCGTTAAACAACACCGCAGGTTGTGTGGAGGAAAGGAAAAAAAGAAAGAAAACTTGTCAAGCTTTGATATTG
Source organism: Ixodes persulcatus (assembly GCA_013358835.2). Lineage (NCBI taxonomy): Eukaryota > Metazoa > Arthropoda > Arachnida > Ixodida > Ixodidae > Ixodes > Ixodes persulcatus. The sequence continues at coordinate 15,008 of JABSTQ010006284.1, read as the reverse complement.
TTTAGTAATTAATATGTAAAGAAAACAAAAAAAAACATTGCGTCTTATTTTACGGAAAACGCTCGGGAGAATAAATTACCGCAATATACTGAGAAAGCTCGGCGACAAACGAGGTTCAAACCATGATTGTAGATATGCAAGAATAGTCTGTTTTATGACACTTACTATTATGTAAGCACGCTAAAAAAAGAACGAAGTCTGTTCTTTTTTAGGTGTAAACGTGTCTTTAGCGACGTCTTCCGCCGAGCTGCCTCCCGTCGATTGCAGGGATTGGTTCTCCCAAGTGTTCTACGGGGAAGTAGACGCTTTAGATTTTTCGTTAGGTTGAAGAGAAACGTCACACAAAGTGAAATAAAGAATATTGAGCACAAAATAATTAAAATGAAGTGACCAACCATTGCGAAAACTGCTATATTCCAAGATAGTTTTCTGCAATTAGAGAGGGTGATTCCTGCGTCACTACGCCACTTGATCTTTGAATAATATATTATACATCATAAAAAAAGCGCATCTGCATTTGTGTTACCCTGCCTTTAGCTCAAAGCTTTAATAATTTATCTTGGTTTAATCGATTCTGCCAATGGGACTGTTAGTCATTTAGCAAGATGCATGAATAATTATATTAGAGGGGGACGCCTTTCTTCCCTTGGGACTTGGCGCCCATTGGAGGGAGCATTAAGCCGATCGATTCACTCATTGGTTGAGCTGATTAAAGGAAGACAAGTGACTGGTGAACATCGCGGGGCAGTACTTCTGAGAAGGACTTCTGAGAATGTGCTGCATTGTAATTTTTGTTTCTGATGGACGAAGGTTTCTGGTGGTCCAAGTGAAGAATATGTGCAATTGTTTAAACAAATTTGTAGATATATAGAGATAAGCTGACAAGTATAGAACGGAATGCAACTATGAAAATACACAGGGCGCGTCCAAGCACAAACAAACGAACGTGTCTTTTTTTTTCAATGTATTCATGCACTGTTAGTGTGGAGAAAGGATATATTAAGGTCACAAACCGAAGCGTTAAAGCTTTATTCTGGTCAGTATTCCATTTTATGTCAATATAGTCAATTTACGCTGGCTCAGAAGGCAGCATTGATAAGCCTTAATACATTCACTGCGTAGGAGGAGGCTGCGTGATGGAATTCGCACAGTTTCAGCAGTTGCAACGCAGCTCGTAGGCGCCAAAAAAGACCGCCTTGCCTGGTTAGTGTAATCACGTCATCCGGCCTCCAAGCCAGTCTCAATCAAGTAGAGGTTCTAAGTAAAAGTGTGCGTGAAACTGGACAAGAATAAGTTAAAAACGTCCAACGTGTTTGACACCACATACGGTGGTTCCTTTTACATCTTCCTCTCAAGAGATTCAGTGACCCGATTCCCAAGGAAAGCGACGAACCCTGAATTGGGAGCAACTGTGGTTACCAAGCCCGATAGATTCACACAAAAGCAAATCAGTTCTCACATCTATATTTATAATCACTTTTGGTCGTGGCAAATTAGTTCACAAGGACCACGTACCACCTGCACAATCAAAAGATATCTCATCGGGAGCTGCTCGACAGGCCGTGGAACCGCGTTCGGCTTGTCCGACGGGACATTAAGCGCCGTCTTGAATCCTGCATCACGATAACGCATCTTTCCATAACTCGCTAGCAATGCGGGAGTGCCTGACAGATAAAAAAGCTCCTGCGCTTCCACACCCACCCTACGTCCCTGAGTTGGCAACGTTAGCATCGTCCGAGTCTTTATCTGTTTCTATAAAAGCATTGAGCCCTCGCTCAGGTTCAGAAGGCCACAAAACTCGCTGAATGCCTCCAAGGTGCTGACACCCAGCATTGATTTCAAGAATAGAAGATCTACTGTGGATGACGTGCTTTTTAAAGAAGCCTGTTTTGAGGCAGCTCTGAAGTTATGGATGATCGGCCAGTGTGTATGGGTAAAACTGAATTGATTTTTACATTTGCGCAGTCCTGCACACGTCATCAAAAAGCTAATTCGTAACATTTACAATAATCCCGATAACAAGGGTATCAATTGGATTACTCAGTTACTACACCACAAGAGAAATTGAACGTGACAACAAAAGAATATCGTTACCTTTCTGCCGAATTGTTACGTATTTAATGGGGCATGGTTCATGCGACTGAGGGAAGTGGCTTCATAAGAAACAAATCGTTCTAGTTTTTATACTGAAAGCAGATGTCATCTGCAATGCCTCTGAACCTCTAGTGGAGAGCTCCGGTGGGTGCTTCTGTTGGACACGCGATCGTGCGGCAGCCAGAACAACCATGGGCGCTTTCATCAGCAAAGAGTGGGCGCGAAATATTGGGACTTGGATCAGAATTATTTTATCCTAATCTCTTTCGTAAAAGTTGGGTGGCACAAAAAAAATATAGTCAAAAGAACAAAATCTTAACGAGAAAAAAACAGACATCCATATGGCTTGAGAATGCCTGAGCAGTGGATTCGCAGTGCCTGTAATTGCTAAAAAAAAAGCTTTCGTAAAACTTATTTTTGTATGTACCGATTTTGCTTAAAGATCAGCCCTCATTTCCGTGTTGCGTGAACATTATTTATTTACAATATACAGCACATAAAGAGCGCGTTGTTAAACACAACATAAATACTACGCAGGGACGAAGCACAGGATACTGTAATTTGTTCATGAAAAAGGATATATATAAACATAGGGTTAACTATGCATTAAATTACTTCTTAAATTATAAGATTACTCGTGTAATTACTTCGCCCGGAATTTAATCAAACCATTACTAAAATTACTTTAAAACGTATATGGATACAAGTCTGGTATTGACTAATGCATTACGTACACGTCTGCGTTTAGTACACACTGTGCGCAGTATTTTTTCTCATACCTGTGGGTGTGTAAATTTTTCCGCGCTCACTGTATGGGCTTGAATTGAGTATTATGTTTAATATCTAATTTATTCCAACTTTTTTGCTAAGGGGATATAACGCTTATTTATTTTACATTTTTCGAGACTAAAGAAGTAACGATTCTAGTAAACCGAAGGCGTTGAATTATTTTCACTAACAAGCCAGCTATAATTTTATGTCGCATAAAGGCAAAGTCAACGACACCGAAAATATCGTTATATAAAAAAATGTCAGTCTTAGCCTATGTGCAGCCAAGCAACCATTTTTGGTGTGACTGCCCGAATAATATCAATACGATTTGTGTTTCAGAATGCAATGTGCAGAGCGCTAACATACTTGTACGTAAGGGGTTACGCGTAAGGTGTTACTTATACCTAGTTACTTTTGTTTAGTAACACACTAACAACCTGGTTATTTTATAGCAGAAGGAACGAGAAACGTATTTTATCTACCTTTTGATGAAGTAACCTGTAAGGGTATTTAGTAACTCCTGGAGGGGAACGCGAAAGTACTCAAGCAACCAACCTAGGCTGGAGCCTGTAATTGGCGCGACGATAAAACGCTAGGCAGACCATGGAAATGTGGGCACAATGCATGTATGTATAACGCAAAGTAATCCCTGGATGAACGCGTTACGAGCAAAGAATTATTGAGGACGACACACATTGGAAGCGGCTACTGCTTCATAAAAACGACACATTCAGAGTAACAAGAAAATCAGTCGTTACCAGGGTATTTGGCGTTACTTTAAAGCTAGTATAACGCGTTCCTTTTAAATTGCAGTAACGAGTAGCGTACCTGGTTACTTTCCGGGTGAGTGACAAGTAACAGGATTTAGTTACTTTATTTTCGTAACGTGTACATGTCTGGCGCTACATAAAACGCACAATGGAATTGCCGCATTTTTGTTTTGTTTTTGTCTCGCAACTGAAAGAGTGTCCTGAAAAGTAATTGTGTGGTCAGCTGTTTCATCTGGGGGCCTTTGCCTTGCAGGCAGTGAATTGTGTATTTCTCAATACCCCATCTGAGCAGAAAGCGAAACGGTACCGACGTCGTGTTCGCGATAAATGTATCATGCAGAGCCGGATGTGTTATCATGTTTTGCAATCCATTGTTGCGCTTGAAAGGCATGCGTTATCGGAGACTTTAAGTGGGCTTGATCCAGCTCCCACTGCCTGTTTTGGAGTGACCCCTCCTCCCCCCCTAGACACTGTTTCAGCAATATTTCTCAAAATGCAAAATCACTTAGTAGCGGAAGTGATACGAACGAATTACATGTTCACCCTCCTCTATGGTGAATTGTGTTTGTGATGAATTGCGTATGGGACTAAAATATCTCTGTCATAAAAATAATAAATATGCTCGGTGAGAAATTTGATGTCCAACAACATACGTGCGACCAGAACTTTATGCCGTCGAAAATTGTCTTCACGAACATTCGAGCCACCCAATTTTCGCGTACATAACTTCCTTGGTGGACGGATATTACAATTAGCAGCCGGATTCGGTCGCTTCAGAACCATATTAAGAGTCCATTCTTTTGGGAAGATTTATGTTCGTAAGTTACAACGAATGCCACTAGAATTAAGCAGACGGGCGGGCGCTCTATACCTGTTGAAAAATGGCCGGATGCAAGGTGGAACACGTCATTTTCGTCCGCCTAAACTTCGTACACGCGTGAAAACGGAGGAACGCGTGTTTGTAAGGGTAGACTTTAAGACGGTCACAAAAGCATGTCTGTCACGGTAACGCCACAATAACACACACACACACACACACAAAGCTTCTACAAGGTCTTTCGCATTGCGGCAAGATTGCGTCAGGTGTACATTGTATAGTAACTGGCAGTTTAAGAAAACTAAGGGCATAGCGTAAGTCGAGAGTATCTGATTATTAGGCTCCAGCCTACGAGAGTGCAACATTAGCCGATATGAACGCCAATAAACTAATTAAAAAGCAAAACGCTCGAAGATCAAGTAAATCACACCCTGAGATTTTTTGAGCTGTAAGTGATTGTAGTTTTACGCTGTAAGACATACGGCGAGTCCACTTCATGCAGAGAACTGGTAAGGGTCAATCGAGAGGCGAATGGCGAGAATAAAACTAAGTTTAGACAAAAAAAAAAGACAATATGCGTTGTTACACCGAGCGTGACGTAAGCACGTGAAACGTCATTTTCAGTCGAACGGTTCAGTGTGTTTTTCTAGGACTATTTTCGGACTCGTCATTCTCCGCAGACTGCAGCGATTGGCTTTCCCAAGTGATTTTTGCGCGAATGTCGACAAACGAGATTAAACACTGCGCTTTACAAAATCGACTGGTACAACTAGCAAAAAAAGTTCGATTAAACCTCGTGACCTTACGCACAATCAAGACCACTCGAAAAAGATAAAGGACCCGTATCTGTTTGACTCACCTTGGCATCCATGTCTGCGACGATTCGGTTCAATTATTCTGTTGTTCTCGATGGCCAGTGCACTTATGGGAAAGCCTTGTCGTCGCCATCCACCGACGTCACCGTGTATGAGACTGCTCCAGCCTGCGTTTTCTTGGGCGGCCAAAGGGCCCCTCGCTGACGGGGGAGGGAGAGCGAACGCCCTTGTTGCGACACTAATTACTGATAGGATTTATAAGGAGAGTGACGGAAAGGAACCTGAGAGATAAGGGCTTGCACGTTCTCTCACTTCGGAGAGAATCGGCTTGCGTATAGCGGCTGACAAAATACTCTACCTCGTGTGACGTGTGAGGGCTGCTCCGATAATTGTGAGCGTAGAAAGAAAAGGAAAAAAACAAAGCCCGATATCATTGCACTTTGCCGCTATGTCTGCCGTTCCGCGGCGTTGATGGTCGATAACGAGGAATGCTTATGATTGCGGCTATAAAATCTGGATCTTCCTATTGAAGATGCATCATGGAGAGCTTCAGGCTCACTGGAAAAGGAGAAAACAAAAATGGCTACCTTAACGATGAATGGAATTATTCTCGTTAACTAGAAAACGAGCGCCTAATCAGATATGACACTTCCCGTTAAAGGGCAACAGAAAAAAAGAAAAAGCGCCTGAGCTCTAGGCCACTCTTGACGTCACCCAGGAGCGCGGAAACTTCAAATTCGGTTTTCTAAAAGTATTTTTTTTTATTATTATAATATTTACAGGCTTTAAACTTTTAGAGTGATGTCTGAATATTATATCCAATCGTTTGGTAAAAAAAAAATTGGGGGTTTCAGTGACAATTTAAGCTTATCGAACAGCTGCATTTCGGTAATCGTGTCAGTCATCTCCCAGCATCGTCTGCTGAATGAACACCACCTTAAATAATCAGAGGTTGTTAACAGACACCTCTATAGTCCGTTCAATAATAGACATACTAGCAGCCCCATTTTGCATAATGTAGTGCCACCTAGTTTCATATGAGAACTCCGGAGCTCCGGAGCCGTCTGGCTGAAGAGAGGTCCAAACCGGCCCTCAGAACGTCGTACTCGAAACCAGGGGAGTCGGAAGTGAAGTTCTGCTCCCGCAAGCCAGGCTTAAGGGCGGTCCAAACCAGGTCGCAAAACGGGCCCGCAAAAAATTAAGAAAGCGGAACCCGTTTTTTTTTTTTTTAACTTCTATTATAACTTTTGTTTGCCGTTTTAGCCCAGAAGTGTGCGGGAACGTATGGACAGGGAGCTTCAGGCACATTGCGCCAACACGCCGGAGAAGGTGAAGTTGAGTAGGAAAGGGAAAAACACGCATGACGGGCGGGAGAAGTAGAAAAGGCACCCTTTGCGGGATTTTTGAGTGGCTTCGACGTGGAGAATGCAACAAAAGCCACTACTCCTGAAACCTCGATCCCTTTCTCCTTTTGTGATATTTCCAAGAAATATCATAATTAAGCGACCTAACGCGAAGTTATGTATGGCTGGCTATCAGCCTCGGCTTAGGACTGCTCGAGCGCCGTCGTCGTCGTCTTTATTCACACGGTTCTCCGCACCTTGATACATAAAACACCTTCACCCCTGGTTCGCTATGGCACATAGCGCGACACCGGCTTCTTGTCTCTCGTGGATGTACTCACTTTTGAGCTCGCTTCGACGTTAGAACTGGTCGATCTGATAAGGGAAGCTTCCCTTTGGCTAGGGCTGGCCAATGGAGCCTGAAGTTCGAGTGCGGGACGTTGCGGGGATGCTGGCACCGCAGATACAGGCGGTGGCACCGGAGGTACAGACGTTGCTGTTGGATTTCTCGGGGATGTCGGTGCAGAAGATCCGGGTAATGTAACATCCGATAATGGCAAATCTGGCAACTGGTTACCAGATGTCCCTTGTTCCGAAGCGGGACAAACTCTCTATCGCAGGTGGTCACCGTGGCGATGCCAACATGTGCCGTCATCCAGAACAACCTGTGATGATGATGTGCTTGCTGGGTGCACTACAGACGCAGGGATCCAGTCAGGCCCTTGTCGAAAGTTCTTTGCCCAAACGCTGTCACTCGGTTGCAGCAGTGGCTGTTGTCTAGCTCCATGATCACAACGTTGCTTCTGTTTTAGTTGTTTTAGTACGACCTTAGAACGGAAATCAGGATGCAGCAAGTCCATTGCAGTTTTAGATTTCCGTCCCATGAGGACCTCCGCAGGTGTTAGTCCAGTGATCTCGTGAGGTGTTAGTGCGGTACTACAGAAGGGCTCGTGAAATCTTTGTCTGAAAATCTCCCGAAGAAGCTTTCTTGAGTTTGTTCTTGATTGTTTGAACGGCACTCTCCGCAGGCCCTATTAGATGCCGGGTGATAAGGAGGGATCCTCATACCAGGAATTCCGTTCTTTTTCAGGAATTCCGCAAATACAGAACTTGTGAAGGCTGCTCCGTTGTCACTCACTATCAGGTCAGGCAATTTGTGCGTGGCAAATATTGATCGAAGACAATTCACCGTTGCCTCCGCCGAAGGTGAGGGAACGACCATCACCTCGAGCCACTTTGAATAAGCATCTACGAGGATTAAGAAATATCGTCCTTGAAATGGTACCCCGAAATCTACATGAAGGCGTACCAAGCTTTCTTGGGAAATGGCCAAGGTGTCGTTGGCACTGGTTCTGGTGCTCGCTGGTGTTCCTGACACACAGAACAGCTGTTGACCTTAACCTTAATGTTTTCGTCAATGCCATACCACCAAACGTGACTTCTTGCCACCGTCTTCATTTTGGTAATTCCTGGGTGTCCCTCATGCAGGAGATCCAGCACACTTCCTGTTAGACTTTTCGGTACTACTCTCGTACCCCATAGCACGCAATTGTCTTGCACGCTGAGCTCCTGCGTTTTTGTAGCGTAGGGTTGCCACTCTGGTTTAGCAGGAAGAGTTGAACCGGCCCATAGCACCTCAAGTATTTTCGACAACACCGGATCTCGTTCCGTAGCTGTCGCAATAACTTCTGGAAAGAGAATTTTGTAGTCACGTTCCAACATGAAAACATCTGCGGGCTTTGGCACTGTGAATTTCTTAGTCACCAGTGGTAGGCGACTCAGCGCATCAGCATGACCAAGAGTTTTCCCAGGATGATAGACCAAGGCGTAGCGGTAGCTAGCTTGTTTCAAGGCCCACCTTTGGATTCTTGGTGAATACTGTGGGGGAATGCCTTTGACAGCGCCTAATAGTCCCAGCAGTGCCTTGTGGTCAGTGACTGCCTCAAAAGGTCGACCCCAGAGATATTGGTGAAATTTCGTTATTCCAAACATGGGTGCAAGAGCCTCTTTGTCCAGGTGGCTGTAGTTCTGTTCTGCTGCCATCAGACGACGTGATGCGAACGCAATAGGCTTCTCTTCGCCCATGGAACTCCTGTGCGCCAGTACAGCTCCAATTCTGTAGGATGAAGCGTCGCAGCTTAATACAAGGTGCTTCATGGAGTCGTAATGTGCAAGGACACCAGCAGAAGTTACCAGCTCTTTGCTTCGCTCGAACGCGCATTCTTGCTCTCCTGACCACTCCCAGCGTGCTCCTTTTCCCAGCAACCGATGTAACGGCTCCAGGACACTTGACAAATTGGGTAGCAATCTTCTGTAAAACTTTAGCAGGCCCAAAAAACTTTGTAGTTGCTTTGTGTCTTGTGGAGTTGGTGCCTTTACAATTGCTTCCACTTTACTTGGCGAAGGGTGAAGACCGGCGTGGTCGATCAGGTGTCCCAAATACTCCACCTTTGATGCAAAAAACTCGCACTTTTCAAACTTCAGCTTCAATCCGGAATTTGTTAGTCGCTGAAGTACTGTATCGAAATTTCTCATATGGTCCGAGTCTTCCACTCCAGTTATTAAGATGTCATCAAAGTAGACGACAACGTGCCTGAGGTCACCAAGCAGGTTTTCCATTTCTCGCTGAAAAATTGCTGGCGCTGACGAAACACCAAAAGGTAGCCTAGTGTACTCAAACAATCCTTTGTGAGTATTGATAGTGACGTACTTCCTTGAGGCCGGAGAGAGTACCACGTGCTGGTAAGAATCTTTGAGGTCCAACTTGGAGAACATGATGCCTCCGGAGAGCTTTGTCCAGAGCTCTTCGACTCTCGGAATCGGGTACGTTTCCACCTGGGCTGCTGCGTTTATGGTGACCTTAAAGTCTCCACAAATTCGCACCCGACCATCTCTTTTTAGTACCAAGACAATCAGTGCTGCCCAGTCAGAAGTCTTGACTTGCTTCGAAATTCCTTCCCGTTCTAGTCGTTCAAGCTCTTGAGTGACCAGATCTTGCAATGAAAAGGGAACTGGTCGTGGCTTAAAGAACCGGGGTCTTGATCCATATGGCACGCAAATCTTGGCTTCCACGTTCTTCAGCAGACCCAGCCCACAAGAAAAGACCTCTGTAAATTTGCTGACAAGACCCTCTGTTGATGTATTATGTAGACTTACGACGTCAGCAACAGGTAGACCCAGAGCTTGTATCCAGTTTCGTCCCAGCAGAGTTGGGGAAGTTCCGCCAACGACGAACAGAGGAAGAAGAACTTCTCGATAGTTGTACTTCACCAGGACCTCGGCGTAACCTTGAACCGGTGTCAACTCTCCTGAGTACCCTCTAAGAACGACATTGGTGGGGACAGCCTTCACATCCGGCAACATTTCTCGTAAACGTCTCTCTTCCATTACGGAGACGCCTGCCCCAGTGTCGAGTTCCATGTCAACTGGTTTGCCTTGAATAATGACAGTTATAATAATTGGAGGAACCTGAGACGTTTTCAGTTGCCACATGTTGTACGTTGGGGGATCATCGTCACTGTCCTGATCGTTGGGGTCGTCGAGGTTGTGAACTGGAACCGCCGATGGCGCCTTTTTTGACCATCGTCCTGGCGAGTTCTGGTAGTCTCGCGCAGCTTTCTTATCTTTCTTCACGCTGCTTGACTCGTCATAGGATCTTGCTGCGCAGACCGCTGAGAGGTGGCCAACCTTTTGGCAGTTGTTGCATGTCATATGACGTCACCTCCAAGTGTTGAACTATCGCCACGTAAACTCGCTCAAATGACCCGACAGGACACCCGACACCAGTCTTGTCCCGAGCGCTCAATCCTATTTCAAGTGGAGAACTGCATAAACTGTCTAAGAAACAGTTTTCACCATACTGCAAACTCGGCACAGAACTTTCAGAGCAACAAGGTTGCCTTCTGAGAGGTTCCAGAGTGGTCATTCCCACAAAGGCGAGGAAAGATGTGCTTGACTTGGCGAATGCAGGTCATAGAGGCGTAGTAGCTATGACGGCATGCGCACGAGGTTACTTTTGGTGGCCAGGTGTTGACAGCAACATTAAAAGACTGGCAAGAAGCTGCGAAACTTGTCGGCGACACCAGAAGGCACCACCCAAGGCACTAATCCTCGAATGGACGCGCGCGACGACGCCTTGGCAGACCATTCATGCGGACTTCGCTGGCCCCGTGGAGGGGAAGATGCTGCTGATCGTTGTCGACGCGTACAAGAAGTGGCTAGAAGTACGCTGCATGCGCAACATACAGTTAATCACACTGATTGAGGAATTGCGGGAACTCTTTGCAACGTTTGGAGTCCCCAAAAAGATGGCAACGGGCAATGAACCATCCTTTGTTTCGTCTGAGGTGGAAGACTTCCTAAAAAAAAAACGGTGTTACTCATCTAACGAGTGCGCCTTACCACCCAGCCACAAACGGACAGGCGGAAAGAATGGTCCTTGAGACGAAGCAGGCATTGGCAAAACGTCAAAGCGAAACAGCAACATTCTCGTGCAGACCGGCAAGGTTCTTGATAAAACAGCACACAACCGTCTGTACAACAACTGGAAAAACACCAGCGGCGCTCATGTTCGGCCGCGAACTTTCTACTGCTCTCACACGCCTACAGCCCTGCGGGCCGGAAGAGCTGGCATCTGAATGCCCCAGAGAAAAAGCACCTAGAGAAGTTACAGTAGGACAATCCGTCTTCGTCCGCTACTTCGTAGGAAACCCTACTTGGATTAAAGGAACCGTTATTAAGAGACTGTGACACCGCTCTTGGCTGGTGAAGTGCGACAATGGAACAGTTCGTCGACACCTGGATCACATTAAACCCGGTGCACAGAAGAATCATACAGCAAACTCCACATCGCGCAATTCCAGCGTGAAACCAGTGACAAGCCATATTCCGGCTCCATATGTTTTACACTCTTAAAAAAAAGGGTACTGTAGTACCCTCCTTAAGGGGGTAACCGACTTGCACACAGGGCAATCCCTTTTGGAGGTATCGTTACCCCTGCAACGAGGGTGCAAACTTACCGCCTAGGTTAGGGTGCAACATTGCCTCCTTTTCGAGGTAACCTTAGTTCCTTTTGGTGTTAAAAGTGCATCCTTTCAGGGTCAGCCTTTACCTCCTTTAGGGGGGAGTTTCAATCCTTTTGAGAGGTAAGACGACATAATTGAGGGCGCTGCTTTTACCTCCTTTTGGAGGGAACTATAATCCACTTAAGGGTTAAATACACATGATGAGGAAAACAGCTCAGAAATTGCGGACTACAAAGAACAAACACGACAGAAAAGTGCTGTCCTGTCATGTTTGTTCTTCGTAGTCCGCGCTTTCCGAGCTGTTTTCCCCATCATGTATAACAGCTACCAACTGACCCAGTTCACCACCTTATTACAGGTTAAATGCACACTTGATGGAATCACTTTTACCCTCTAAAGAAAGCTACTATGGCCCTTTGTGGGTGTGATAGTACGTGCTTCAAGGGTGGGCCTTATAATAGATGAAGACGGCCTAGTTCTGAAAGTACATGACAATGTTTTATTGTGGCTGTCACAAACAAAATGGCATAAAAATCAATGGCATGACTAGACATCTTATAAAAGTTCTAAGATGAAACCACTAAGCGCAATGAAGGCATCTGGAACAACACTTTCGGGGTTCTAGTCGTAGCTAAAGATGATCTAGAGGCAGAATGCAACCAGGACTGCCTCAGCAGGCGACGCGGCTTCGAGGTCTCCCTCCACTGCCACATAGCTGGGCGCCTCAGGATTAATTAGGCTTGAGCTGACAGCCACCGGGTAGATTGCACTCCCTGCCTGGAACCAAAAAAATTTGGAAATCATGTGATATGAAGTTGAAACATATCCCCAATTTGAAGAAACTGTGAAGAAATATTAAATTTTTCTAAGACGCATTTGGAGCATTTGATGGGCCACTGATTCCAGCATTATAAAGCATCGACCATATTTTCCAGACGTGACCAGTTTAACTGTTGACTAATTACCACTGACTAAAATTATCACATGGCGGGTGGTAATCGTAGATTAATAAGCACTTTGTATTCACCGGTCATGTTTAAATTTGTCACCCCGATTTACTTAGGTGACTAACGAATCTTATTTTTATTTGTGTACGTAGGCACTCGAGAAACTGTCACTCAAGCATTCACACACCGAAAGAACACACACACGGAGTGTTCTTTGGGTGTGTGAATGCTTGAGTGACAGTTTCTCGAGTGCACTACGTCGAAAAACATGAATAACCAACTCGCGCAATCTCAAGTTTTTATAACAAATCTCAGTCAAAGGGGTACAACTACTGTAGCAGGTTAGTATATACAAGTGCTGATTGTTGAGCGAGTTGGTATTGTACGTGAAAAAACATGACTGCGCTTTAAGACAAGGGCAGAGGAAGAACATACACCATAGAGCGCTACACTACATTAGCTACTCAGCACCACAGCAGATCTCTATGACCGCCAAACCTAACTGCCGAACTTTGGCAAATATGCAAATATTTTTGCCAAAGTGCTCTGCCAGATTAAAATTGAATTTATGTTTTATTTAGACATGAGAAGAACAGCACACAAGGACAAAAACACAGAAAAAGAACACACCGAAAAAGACACACTCAAGCGCCTTGTGTGTCTTACTCTAATTTATTTACTTGAAGTATACCCTCAATTTCCTCTGGAAAATGAACGAACACCACACACAAAAAGAAAAGATAAAAATCAAGAACCTCATTTCAAGTGCCCAAATGCGAACAAGAACATCAAAATAAAATATCTGACTACGCTTACCTGCAGTTGCGTCCAAGGTAGCAGGCATCCAGTACCCTCGACGAAATCACCCTACAACGTTGACGCAGTAAGAAAGAAATATATTCAATCAACTTCAAATAATGCAAACTTAGCCATCTGACTCGCCTATTGCATGATCAGCTTTAAAAAATGCCTGATCGCACGCAAAAAAAAAAAGAAAAGCCAAGACAATATACTTGCTAGTCTCTCTGCCTGCAATAACTTAATGACCTTATTCAGTAATTTACTACTATTAATATTTGCGAAGCGCACGAATAATTTTTAACTGCCGAATGTCGAACTTCAGCAAATATGTAAATTTATTTGCCGAAGTAATTTGCCAGAATAAAATTTAAAATTGAATCTATGTTTTATTTAGACATGAGAATAACAGCACACAAGCACGAAAACACAAAAAATAACACCAAAAAAGACACACTCAAGCGCCTTGTGTGTCTTACTCTAATTTATTTACTCGACGTATACACTCAATTTTCTCTCGGACATCAACAAACAGCACACACACAAAATAAACATAAAGATCAAAAACCCCATTTCAAGTGCACAAATGGGAACAAGAAAATCAAAATAAAATATCGCACTACGCTTACCTGCAGTAAACAGTGTAAAGGACTGTCACGAGATGCGCCCAAGGTAGCAGGCATCCAGTACCCTCGACAAAATCACCCTGCAACGTTGCCGCAGGACGAAAGAAATATATTCAATCAACTTCAAATAATGCAAACTTGAGCAATATCTAACTCGCCTACTGAATGATTAGACTTTTAAAAAAGCCTAATCACACGCAAAAAAAAAAAGCCAAGACTACACTATAATTGCTAGTCTCTCTGCTGGCAACAACTTAATGACCTTATTCCGAAATATACTACTATTATTGTTTGCGAAGCGCACGAATAATTTCTAACTGCCGAATGTCGAACTTCGGCAAATATGTAAATTTTTTTGCCGAAGTAATTTGCCAGAATAAAGTTTAAAATTGAATCTATGTTTTATTTAGACATGAGAAGAACAGCACACAAGCACGAAAACACACAAAAAAATAACACCGAAAAAGACACACTCAAGCGCCATGTGTGTCTTACTCTAATTTATTTACTCGAAGTATACACTCAATTTTCTCTCGGAAATGAACGAACAGCAGACACACAAAATCAACATAAAAATCAAGAGCCCCATTTCAAGTGCACAAATGGGAACAAGAAAATCAAAATAAAATATCGGACTCCGCTTACCTGCAGTAAGCAGTGTTAAGAACTGTCACGAGATGAGTCCAAGGTAGCAGCCATCCAGTACCCTCAACGAAATCACCCTACAACGTTGCCGCAGGACGAAAGAAGTATATTCAATCAACTTCAAATAATGCAAACTTGAGTTATATCTAACTCGCCTACTAAATGATCAGAGTTTTGGAAACGCCTGATCACAGGCAAATAAAATGCCAAGACAATATAACTGCTAGCCTCGCTGCCTGTAACAACTTCATGACCTTATTCCGTAATATACTACTATTAATGTTTGCGAAGCGCCTGAATAATTAGCTCAGACATTTATAATCGGTATTTCAAAGTAACCTGAGATTTTACCAAACTA